>PGTU02011616.1:0-11519 GCA_002896215.2 Cicer echinospermum | reverse complement strand
AAGTTCATTTGTATCATTGTATTAACATTTAGGTCATTTTCGTCCTCCCTAGGTTTATTCTTGTCCAATTAGGGTTTTTAACCAATTTTGTGCATCCAATAGGTGTGTTTGTTGTTGGTATTTATGACCTCGTAATAATCGGAATATATCAGAATGTATCAGTTCTTTAAGAAATTAAATCAATTTCATACACACAGCGGAATTTAAATTGTGGCATACAAGATTAGCAAGTTCTGTTAGATTGATATGAGATTAACCAAGATGCATACAAGTCAAATTATCAGATTAAACAATATTACTTATCACAGAATATGTTTAACATGCATCTAATATTAATCACATATACAGATATATCAAGATAGAAAATTAAAGGAGTTAAGGGTTAGAGAAGATTGCACCAAGAATTTATACTAGTTCAGTTGTCAACTTGACAACCTACATCCAGTCCTGCAAATCCAAACGGATTTCAGATTTTCTTCTCCAATAGAAAGAATCAATTACAGATTGTCCTGTTTCCTCCCCGAAACCTATCTATCTTAATGATCTCTTTCCTATTGATCACCCTCTGATCCTTGTAGATACTCAGCAATCTAACACATAATCAAAGTACGACTCTTTCTTGTTGAGCACTCTCACCCAAGAAAGTAGCCACCAGTTTCTAGCTGGCTTTTTTCGCTTTCGTTTTTGTTTCAAAAGAATTATTACAAACAGAATTAAGGAAGAACAAAAAGTAGTCTTCAATCTTGGTCAATGTGACTTCTCACAATTCTGGATATTCAAAGATTGTTTATGAGAACCCTTGTCTTTCAAGATCACTTTTCCAGCTCTCTTATTGATTGATGATAATCTCTTTTGTTTATGATCTGAAAAAGCAATCTCAGTGTATTAACCAAGTGTTATTGAGAGTTCTTTTTTATATAAAGAATATTCAAAGTTTTTATCAGATTGTTATCATATTTTGAAAGAATGATTGAAGACAGTTTATATAGTTTCTGAAAAACATATTAATCAATCGATTTACCAATCGATTTCTTAAAGTGATAAACCAGTCTAATCGATTTGCCAATCGATTATCGTGTGTGTTGTTTTTCTTGAATCTTGAAACTATATAAGCCAATTGATTTACCAATCGATTCTTTAAACAACATTTTTCAGTAATTATGTTTAGACTGATATGCATCGATTTCGTAACGATTGCAGATGTTATATTCAAAATAAACACACCATATCAATCGATTTCGTAATCAATTTATTAAGTCTTCATAATCGATTAAACAATACTCAGAATCGATTTGGTCACAAAGCTCAGAGTTCACTGGGTTTTCAATATAGTTTCTGTCAATCGATTTGCCAATCGATTGTGTTAAGTCAGTGACTCAGCTATTTTGATGTTAAATCACGTGCAACGATGTATATTTGTCTGAAAAGTTCTTAACCTGGGTTTAGTTCAAATCGGAATTTCCAATCGATTGCAACCAGAACTTTACTTTGATTGAAATTTCACAAATAGATTTGTCCAATGATTGTGTTTGTCACATGGGAAGTTATTTTGCAAAGATATTTAGGAATCGATTTTGCATGCGATTAACAACCTTCAAAACTGGGGTGTCACTGTGACTTGTCTCATCGATTTCCCAACTGATTTATTCAATCAGGTTTATTTGTGAAATGTTAATAATCGATTGTCATCGATTACCTCAAACTGGGGTGTTACTGACTTGTGCATTTTCATTTCTAATTTAGTCAGTCGATTGCCAATCGATTAATACAAACACAAACAGTTGTGTTTCCTTAACCTTGTTATGAAATCGATTTCCAATCGATTTTGCTTCAGTCAAAAATCAACTTTTGTTGATTCTTGTGTTCAAGCAATATATTTCAAGTGTGTAGGATTTGATTGTTGTTCCTGAAATCTTGCTCAATTCAAATATTAGATTTATCATGTAGTGTTGAACATGTTGATTTTGTTAATTATGTCAAAATTAGGAATCAAAGGATAAAGTCCAACAATTCCCCCTTTTTTGGCATAATTGACAATTCATACAATTTTAACTTGAGCATTTCAAAACAACAAGCATAAGAGTATTATAAACTACATTATTAAGTATTATTAAGTATCAGAGCAAAAAAAAAAACATCAGACTGTAAAGACAATGCAACTACAAGTTTAATATTTTTCTTCCCCTTTGTAGTTAAGTCAAAAAGGCAGAAAAAACAATTCCTCCCCCTATGTTACAGAACATAAGCATGGGTTTGAAATCATATAACATAGTGCATCAGAATATGAAGTTCAAGTGTATCAAGTCAAAATCAATCATAGCAATTAATGAAGCAACTTAGATGATTAAGCCAAAATGATATAAAATTTATAAAACAAATTCATCATACATCACAGAATTATAACAGGTCAGAGCAAAACAGTATAAAACCTAAGGGTCCTAATCACCTAGTCTAGACTGGTCCTCACTATCATCTATGGGAGAGGTTGAGACGCTGTATTTACCTCAGCAGGTGTCTCCTCACCGTGAGTCTCAGGGTTATCTAGGGGATCCGGGTTAGGTTCTTCTGCAGCTTGACGACCAATATCCGCGATGTCTTCAAACGACAGTTTGATGCCTAGGTGTGCTTGAATCGCATCCACATCTTTAAACACTGAATTCAAGGATTCCTGCAGAGTCCTTAAACTTGCTTCCAATCTGGACTGAGATTCTAACACTTTGGCATTGTGTGCCATTTGAGCTTCAATGAATTCCATTATTTTGCCAACAAAATCAGGAGTAGCAGGTGCAGTGACTGGTTGAGGTTGTGGCTGAGGTTGAGGCTGGGCTGATTCAACAGCAGCTTGAGGTCTTATCCATTTTCCGTGTAAACCGTTTCAATTGCATTTGATTCACATTGATTCACCAAACACCAATGTGGTTTTAGCAGATTCCTCATTTCAAAATGAGACCTTAAAGTTGTTGAGAATTTTTGTGATCAGCGGTGGATAAGGCAACATCAGCTTGCTTTGAAGATGCTTCCAACATGTGCCTAGCACAATCCAACACAGCTCATCCTTAGCTCTTTGGATAAGCCCCAAACAGTATGATGTCCAACTTCTGGACTACTGCATGGTTCCTTATCTTGGTACCAGCATACGCGTAAGAGTATACATCAACATCTCTGTTGAACCTTCAATTTGACCATGGGCAATGAATCGATTCAACGAACCCATCAACCATCAGGTCTTTTACTGCGGTATGCCTATCAAGTGTTTCTTCCCAACCTTTCATCAGCAGTGTCAGCTTCCGAGCTGCCATCAATAGATTTGCCGTAGAAAGGCAATCCAGACAAAGTTGAGAAATCATCAAAGGACATTGCAATCCTTTTTCCCTTAACTAAAGCAGTAAAAACCTTCTTCAGTTAACTTGAATGTAGAATAAAACTCCTGATCAGCCTTGGGTAGCTATCAAGTGTAGAAGACAGAAAACTCTCCAATCCATGAAATCTGAGGTGGTTTTGAAACGTGAATTCAACAACATCAAAGTATGCAAAATGCATGGTTCTTGCCTCATGAATTTTCCTCTTTGCAAAGTCTGTTGACAAAGATGGTTGTGCCTCCTTTTCCTTTGGTGCTGAGACCTTCTTGGGAGGTGGTGAAGAATTAGGTTTCTTCTTCCTTTTCTAAGATATTCTTTCATGGCATCAGCCATGAGCTTCTCTGTTGGGGGTTCCTTACGTTTCTTCGTCTTTTCTTGGATTGGTGTAGGAGCCTTGCCCTTATCTTTGGCAAGAATTTTGTGAGTTGGGATGGGTACTCTCTTTGTCAAAGTTGGTGGGGGTGAAGGTGTTTCACTTTGGAAGAAGATGAGGGAGATGGAGTGTGAGCTTGGGTCTGTTTTACACGTGCCATATCAATAATTTGATGTAGATTCGAAGTAGGTAGAATGTAGAATGCAGATACAAACAGATGCAGAGATAGAAGAATGAAGCAGACAAGAGAAAAGCAGTGAAAATCTGGAAAAAGAGAGAATGCATAAATCGATTTAGAAATGTTCCTATTTATACTCTTGACCTTGTAAATCGATTTCCCAATCGATTAGGTTACCGTTGCTGGGAATCCTCAATCGATTCAGTAATGATGAAGTTCCAACGGCTAGTAAAATAAGAGTAACGGTCATATTTCAAATCGATGTTCAAATCGAGTTCCAGTTTTACTTAATGATTGTCTTAAGGTTGAACACTTAACTAATCGATTTCCAAATCGATGCTCGTGAAGATTTTAAAAAAAAAATTTCTGAACTTTGAATCCTGGGTTAAAGTAATCGATTCCTAAATCGATTTTATAAACCATTTACCATGCTGGTAATCGATTTCCAAATCGATTTAACTGGAAAACATTACTGAAAAATACCAGAATCAACAAACATCATACTTCACTAGGATCAATGATCCCTAGTTTCATCCTTATATTCAAAAAACTTTCTTTGGCAACGCTTTTGTGAAGATATCAGCTAACTGTTCTGTAGTGTTCACATACTCAAGTTTGATAACTCCATTCTGAAAGAGGTCTCTTATGAACTGATGCCTTACTCAATGTGTTTTGTCCTTGAGTGCATTACTGGGTTCTGGTTTTGCTGATAGCACTTGTGTTATCACACATGATCGGCACTGTACCCAAATCGACACCGAAGTCCATTAAATGCTGTTTCATCCACAGAATTTAAGCACAACAGCTCCAGCCCAGCTGCTATGTATTTCAGCTTCAGCAGTAGACAATGCAATACTTGTTTTGCTTCTTACTGAACCAAGACACTAGAGAATTACCAAGCAAATGACAAGTTCCTGAGGTACTTTTCCTGTCAAGTTTACAACCAGCAAAGTCTGAGTCTGAATAACAATCAATGTACATGTTGATCCTTTTTGGATACCACAAACCAAGACTTTTAGTACCTACCAAGTATCTGAAAATTCTCTTAACTGCACTGAATTGAGATTCCTTCGGATTCGATTTGATACCTTGCGCACATACAAACACTGAACATAATATCTGGTCGGCTTGCTGTAAAGTAGAGCAGAGATCCAATCATACCACGAAATCTAGTGACATCTACAGGTTTACCTTTCTCATCTCGGTCTAAGAAATTTCCTTGACTCATGGGTGTATCATTGGACTTAAGTTTATCAAGTTAAATTTCTTTATCAACTCAGAACAATATTTAGATTGACTAATGAAAATGCCTTGCTTGCTTTGGTTAATTTGAAATCCCAAGAAATATGACAGTTCACCCATCATTGACATTTCAAATTTACCTTTCATTAAATTTTTCAAATTCTTTGCAAAGTTTATCATTTGTTGATCCAAATATTATGTCATCAACATAAATTTGGACCAGCAAGATGTCATTTTCAGTAGTTTTTGTAAAAAGTGTCTTGTCAACATTTCCTCTTGAAATTTTTTGTTGAATTAGGAAATTGCTGAGCTTCTCATACCAAGCTCTTGGAGCTTGTTTTAACCCATAGAGGGCCTTTGAGAGTTTATACACATGGTTAGGAAAAATCAGGATTTTCAAAACCAGGTGTTTGGCTAACAAAGACTTCCTCTTGGAGGTCACCATTGAGAAAGGCACTTTCACATCCATTTGGTAAAGGTTGAAGTCCATGATACAAGCATAAGCCAATAAAATTCTTATGGCTTCTAGTCTAGCTACTGGGCATAGGTTTCATCAAATCTATTCCCTCCTCTTGACTATAACCCTTGCAACTAATCTGGCTTTATTCCTAGTTATCACACCATTCTCATCCAACTTGTTTCTGAACACCCACCTGGTTCCTATGACATGCTTACCCTCTGGCATAGGTACTAAGCTCCACACCTTGTTTCTCTCAAATTGGTTTAACTCCTCTTGCATAGCAAGTATCCACTCACTATCTAGCAGGGCTTCCTTAATGTTTTTTAGGTTCAATCTGAGATACAAGGCTGTAAAGTTACAAAACTGACTAAGGCTTCTCTAGTTGCAACACCTTTAGAGATATCGCCTATAATGTTGTCTAAAGGGTGGTTTCTGTTGAACTTCCATTCCTTAGGCAACTCACAGGTTTCTATAGGTTCTACAGGGTCTGAACTAGTTGGAGGGTCAGCTATAGGTTGTTCTAGTGGTTCAGATTCTACAACATCATCCAAAATGTCAATAACCTTAGAAGGAGTTTTGTTCAAGTTTTCTGTAAAAGATTCATCAAACTTTACATGAACTGACTCTTCTATGGTTTTTGTTCTTTTGTTGTAGATTCTATAGGCCTTACTAGTTTGGGAATATCTAAAAAGATACTTCATCTGCCTTAGGGTCAAACTTTCCTAGATGTTCTTTGCCATTGTTCAAAACAAAGCACTTACAACCAAAGATTCTAAAGTATGACATGTTTGGTTTTCTACCTTGTAAAGCTCATAGGGTGTTTTCCTAAGCAGGGGCCTAATGAGAACTCTATTCACAACATGAGTGGCTGTACTAATTGCATCTGCCAAAAGTACTTAGGTAAAAGTACTTAGGTAGGTTGGAGTCCTTAAGCATGGTCTAGCTAACTCTTCTAGGGATCTATTTTTTCTCTTCACTACCCCATTCTGCTGTGGTGTCCTAGGGGCAGAATATATGTGGTTGATTCCATTTGATTCACAATAATTTGAAAAAGATCATTTTGAATTCACCTCCATGATCACTTTTTATTGAAAAAATTTTCAGATCATTCTCATTTTGTACTAAAGCAGCAAACTTTTTGAAAACAGAGAATGTATCACTTTTATGAGCTAAAAAGTAAGTCCATGTGAATCTAGAATAATCATCAACCAGCACATATCCATACAGGTTTGCACCTAAACTCTTAACTTGGGCAGGTCAAAAAGGTCCATGTGAACTAGTTGTAAAACTCTATTTGTTCTAACCAAGTCTATAGAGGGAAATGGAGTCTTAACCAGTTTACTTTTTCTCACATGCATCACACAGTCTATCTTTAGAGAACTTCCTATTTGGTAGACCTAAGACTAACTGTTTGCTGACAAGTTTATTCAAATGATTTATGTGTATGTGAGCAATTCTTTATGCAAAGCCATGTTTCATCTGAGTTGGATAACAAGCAGCATACTGCACTTGGTAAGAATTGAAATCCAACATGTAAATGTTGTTAATTCTGTCCCAATTAGCTTTATGTGTTTGTCATCTTTATGCTCAATAATGCAAGATTGTGATGAAAAAACTTACTTGAAAACCTTTGTCACATAGCTGGCTTATACTCAGTAAGTTGTGCTTTAATCTTCAACATATAACACATTTTGATTACTGCAGTTGATTCATCGCCTACATCACCAATTCCAATGATCTTTGCTCTGTTGTTATCACCATATTTGACAAAGCTCTTCCTTTAATGTCAGGGACAGGAATTTGGATTTGTCACCAGTCATGTGCTTTGAGCATCCGCTATCTAGATACCATGAGTGTTTCGTGGATGTCAAGCACACCTGCAATACAAAATCAAAATTTTGTTTTAGGTCCCCAATTTAAATTGGGTCTGGTTGGTTAGTGTCAAACACAGATTTCTTTGATATCCAAACTAGCTTCCATCCTTGATTGGCTAATTTTTTTAAATTTGCAATTTGACACAAAATGTCCCTTTCTGCAACAGAAATGACATTTGCCATCAAAGGATGAATGTTTATTTGGTTTAGTAAAGATGTCATACATACTCTTAGCAATAGCAGTTTTTTGACATGTTTGACATTTCTGGTTTGCATATAACAATACATATCTGTTTTTATTTCTTTTAACATGCATATTTGGTGTATATCCTAAACCAGATTTTTCATGAACATGTCTTTGATTGCTAAGTATGACATTCAGTTTATCTTTACTATTTGCAAACTTTAATAAATCAGATTTTAATGATGCAACAGTATTTTCAAGTTCAATGCACTTTGCAGATTTTTCATGTGAATCTTTTTCAGTTGTTCACATAAAATTTTCAATTTCTTTATGTTCAATATTCATTTGTTCAAGCATTTTCTTTGTGCTTAACAATTGTTTTATGGAATTCACATAATCATTCATGCAATTCATTGAAAGCTTCTTGTAGCTCATCATATGTTGGATTAGATTGTGAACTAACCTCATTTTCTGATTCTGAATCTGTATTTGCCATGAGACACAAATTGACTTCTCTTCATCAGAAGAGGCAGAGGATTCATCATTATCATTCCATGCAATATAAGTTTTTCTGGTTTTGGTGACTGGTTCTTGCCTTTTGATTTTGTAGCTCTATTCTTGTTCTGCAATTTGTAGCATTCTGACATTATGTGACCAGTTTTGCCACATTCATAGCATGTAATGGTCTTGTTGTCAGTAGTCTTGGAGCTAGATGGTTTTCTGAATTTGTTGTCTTTCTTCTTCAGAAACTTCTAAAATTTCTTGACAAGCAACCCGATTTCCGGCTCTTCAGATTCACTACTGGATTGATCTGAGCAGCTATCTGATTCAATTTTCGATTGCTGGGCTTGAACCTTCAGGGATAGTCCTTTCTTTTTGCGACTTTCCATTTCTGATTCGTCCAGTCGATGTAGTTCCATTTCATGTTCCCTTAGTTTTCCAAACAAGTTGCAGTCGTCATCTTTGCTAGATCTTTAGATTCTGCTATGGCTGTAATTTTAGGCTGCCACTCTCTGGTTAGACACCTCATAATTTTTCAAATCTGTTGTTCGTTGTCCACTTGCTTGCCCAATGCGTGAAGATTATTCACAATGTGTGTGAATCTGGTTTGCAGATCGCTGATGGATTCATCCTTTTTCATGCTGATAATTCATATTCGTGCATAAGTGTGTGTTTACGCGAGCTCTCTTCACATCTGTGGTTCCTTCATGTGTTTCTTGAAGAATGTCCACATTTCTTTTGTTGACTTGCAGTTTGATACTCTAAAGAATTCTTCTGCACAAAGAGCAGATGTTATAATGTTCTTAGCTTAGCATTATAAACCTACCTTCTTTTTGTCGTCGTCTGACAGTCGGCTCTAGGCTTGAGAATCATTGAGTCATTTGTTCCAGCAATCTTGGGAATATATAAACCGTTTTCAACAGCGTCAAGGATGTCTATGCCACTGGCTTCCAGGAAGATCAGCATTTTGTGCTTCCAGTACAATATAGTTGTTCATTGAAAGCTGGAGGTCTTGCTAACGATGCGCTTCTCCCAGAAAATCGTTTGAGGCCATAGTGCTTTTTATGAGTGTTACCTCTCGAAAAGTTAGGCTCTGATACAATTGTTGGTTGGTACGACTCGTAATATCGGAATGTATCAGTTCTTTAAGAAATTAAATCAATTTCATACACACAGCGGAATTTAAATTGTGGCATACAAGATTTAGCAAGTTCAACTAGATTAATATGAGATTAACCAAGATGCATGCAAGTCAAATTATCAAATTAAACAATATTACTTATCACAGAATATGTTTACATGCATCTAATATTAATCACATATACAGATTTGCAAGATAGAAAATTAAAGGAGTTAAGGGTTAGAGAAGATTGCACCAAGAATTTATACTGGTTCAGTTGTCAACTTGACAACCTACATCCAGTCCTGAAAATCAAACGGAATTCAGATTTTCTTTTCGCAATAGAAAGAATCAATTACAGATTGTCAGTTTCATCCACGAAACCTATCTATCTTAATGATCTCTTTCCTATTGATCACCCTCTGATCCTTGTAGATACTCAGCAATCTACACAGAATCAAAGTAGACTCTTTCTTGTTGAGCACTCTCACCCAAGAAAGTAGCCACCAGTTTCTAGCTGGCTTTTCTCGCTTTCGTTTTGTTTCAAAAGTATTATTACAAACAGAATAAAGGAAGAACAAAAAGTAGTCTTCAATCTTGGTCAATGTGGCTTCTCACAATTCTGGATATTCAAAGATTGTTCATGAGAACCCTTGTCTTTCAAGATCACTTTTCCAGCTCTCTTATTGATTGTTGATAATCTCTTTTTCTATGATCTGAAAAAGCAATCTCAGTGTATTAACCAAGTGTTATTGAGAGTTCTTTTGTATATCAAGAATATTCAAAGTGTTTATCAGATCGTTATTTGAAAGAATGATTGAAAGACAGTTTAAATAGTTTCTGAAAAGCATATTAATCAATCGATTTCTTAAAGTGATAAAACCAGTCTAATCGATTTGCAATCGATTATCGTGTGTCTTGTTTTTCTTGAATCTTGAACTACTATTAAGCCAATCGATTTATCAATCGATTCTTAAACAACATTTTTCAGTAATTATGTTAAGACTGATATGCATCGATTTCGTAATCGATTGCAGATGTTTATTCAAAATAAAACACATATCAATCGATTTCGTAATCGATTTATTAAGTCTTCATAATCGATTAACAAATACTCAGAATCGATTTGGTCACAAGCTCAGAGTTCACTGGTTTTCAAAAGTTCTGTCAATCGATTTGCCAATGATTGTGTTTAAGTCAGTGATCAGCTATTTTGATGTTAATCGACGTGCAATCGATTTGTATGTATTTTGTCTGAAAACGTTCTTACCTGGGGTTTAGTTCAATCGATTTCCCAATCGATTGCAACCAAACTTTACTTGATTGAAATTTCACACAATAGATTGTCCAATCGATTGTGTTTGTCAAGGGAAAGTTATTTTGCAAAGATATTTAAGCAATCGATTTGCCAATCGATTACCCCTCAAAACTGGGGTGTCACTGTGACTTGTCCAATCGATTTCCCAATCGTTTATTTCAATCAGGTTTATTTGTGTGTATGTATAATCGATTTGTCAATCGTTAACCTCAAAACTAGGGTGCTACTGACTTGTGCAATTTTCATTTCTAATTTAGTCAGATCGATTGCCTAATCGATTATACCAACACAAAAGTTGTGTTTCCTTACACACCTTGTTATGAAATCGATTTCCAATCGATTTGCTTCAGTCAAAAAATCAACTTTTGTAGATTTCTTGTGTTCCAAGCAATATGTTCCAAGTGTGTAGGATTTGATTGTTGTTCCTGAAATTTGCTCATTCAAATATTTAGATTTATCATGTAGTGTATGAACATTGTTGATTTGTTAATTTATGTCAAAATTCAGGAATCAAAGGACTAAAGTCCAACAACCTTGTGCATGAAATATGTTTGTTTGTGTCATTGAATTAACATTTAGGTCTTTTTTTGCCTCCCTATGCTTATTCTAATCCATTTAGGGTTTATAACCAATCTTGTGCATCCAACACGTGTGTTTGTGTCATTGGATTAACATTTAGGTCATTTTCATCCTCCCTAGGCTTATTCCAGTCCTTTTAGGGTTTTTAACCAATCTTGTGCATCCAATAAGTTCATTTATTTCATTGGATTAAAATTTAGGTCATTTTCGTCCTCCTTAGCCTTGTTTTGTTCTATTTAGGGTTTTTAAACAATCTTGTGCATCCAATAAGTTCATTTGTGTCGTTGAATTAACATTTAGGTCATTTTCATAATCCCTTGGCTTATTGTAG
>PGTU02011615.1:0-11172 GCA_002896215.2 Cicer echinospermum | reverse complement strand
AGGAGGAACCGGATGAAGTAATGGAGGTGGAATTCCCATCTTGGGAGCAAGTTGCTCTGTGAGCCAAGTTCTTAGCAGAGTGATTTCCTGATCTTGCTGAAGCTGTCGAGCCATAATGATCTGCAGTGCAACCATGATATCTGAATTGGAAGGTTCAGACTGGCGAGGAGGAGTGCGAAGATGAGTTGTTTGTTGAGTAGTAGTGGCAACAACTTGTATTGGCAGACCACCAAATAGATGAAGAGTGCCAACAGATTGAACATGGATGGGAGAGATGCAAGTGGGTGTAGATGGATTTCTAGATGGGGCAGCAGGTTTGGAAGTTCAAAATACGACTAATGCTAAAAACAGAAAGGGCTAGTTTTTTGTGGTGAAACAAAGAGTGGGTGACATGGTGCTGATGTTTTGATTAGTCGAAATATTCCCAAAGTCTGAATTGGGAGCAAGAAGTTGAGAAGAAGATAATGACGCAAGTTGAGAAATGGTGGATGATGTCGGGAGAAAGGTTGAAAGGATTTTGATGTTTTGTTGGAGAACAGTGCTTGAGAAGGTGAATAACGTCTTGGCAGGTTCGGTGAACGTGCTTCTTGTGAGTGGTCCATATGAGGAGGTGTAAATGGAATGCAAATTGTGGCAGTTCCGACCCGAGCAAATCGTTTTCATTTGAGAAGAGTGGGAAAGAAGATGTTGTGGCCTGAAGGTGGGGCGCAGAGAAAAGTCTTTCTCATATGAGAGAGATTTTTGGTGGAGAATTTAATATTTTGATTGAGATTTTTCAGAAGAATGGAAAACTCCAAAGTACCTGAAGACTTTAGTCAATACCATTCCATAAAGAACAATATTCTTCTTGTAGATCTTTGTTTGTTGCACAGGATTTGTGCTGAAAAGAACATGAGGCAGGTTCAGACGCTTGCAATTTAAGGAGATGGTGGTAATGAGCAAGGCGTCATTGTCAGATACATATCTCATGACTCCCATATGAGGATTAGAGTATGCTGACACAATACTGTTGAACACCTTAGGGAAGGGTTTGAGTATGTTGAAAGCTAGCGGTTTGATCCTTCTTGAAACAGATCAAAAAGTACTATCAGTCTTTTGAAGATTCATAAGTGAGTACTAAGTTTGTTGCAAACACAGATGGACCCTTTATGGGCAACTGAAGAATTGAAGCCATAAGTTATAGGGTTTAGTCTGATCTAACTTCCCCTTTATTCGTGGAAATGGTAAGGGATTTGTCAGCAAAAGTCTTGCATTGCAAAGTAGAAGCCTCGGACAACATCTGGGATAGTAGCATTCAGAAAGTTTGCAAAGAATAAGGTCAACCAAGAGCATCTGTGGATGTTGGACAAAATGGCCTTCAAAATGATGAGTTTGTTCAAAGACAAAAACTCGTCTGACCATACGGTTCGTTGAGGCCATTTTGTTTATTTGAAGAGTTGATTTGTTTGGGGAAATTAGAGGTTGAGTATTTTGTTTTGATTTTTTAGGGGTGGAGATGGTTCAGATTCAGAAGAAGTGGAGGTAGAGGAACGTTATGGAGTGAAGAACATTTGGCGGTGTGTTGATGAGAAGGTTGTGGACGTGGAGAAGATTCTGAGGAGAAACTGTGTGAGTAGGAGGAACGTTATTGATTTAGAGACGTCTTGTGAGTAGGAGAAAGGGAGTTGAACAGGAGAACGTTTCGATTGGAGAAGCCTTGAGTTGGGGTGGGGAACATGTGGAGATACTTTTGGAGAGGCGGGTTGACAACGTTTTTAGGTTTTGTTTGGGAGTGAGGGTTTTCTCCTTTGAGGATTGGGAGATTCTCGAGCAAGGAATTGCGCAATCGTCATGGCAGATTTTGTTTCATGGGTTTTTTTAGTTTGGATTGAGAGAGTTGATTGTGAGGTTCATAGGAGAATTGATTTGGATGGTGTGGTAGGTTTGGTGTTTGTTTGGCCCTTGCTGATGTGGAGGGAAGGAACAGAAGAATCGTCAGTCTTAGTATCTAAGATGAGAAGTAGTGTGTTTAGTCAGGGTGTTGAGGTTCCAATTCCATATTGAATAACCCTCATTGAGCGTCGTTTAGGAATCAGTTTTAACGAAATGTGGAGGAACGCTGAGCAAGGTTTGGTGTGGGAAGAGTGTATAGTGGTGGAAGGATAGTAGACAAGGATTGGGATTAAGATTTCTTGGTTGTTGTCAGAAGAAGTTGAATCAGAGGAGCGTGTGGTGGTGTTGGTCGTGGTGGTGGAGAGGGTGAACGTTCCACAGAAGCAGATGAAGGGGATGAAGAGGATGGTGAGCAAGGATAAGCATTTTGTGTGCGGATTGTTGGGTTCGCGCCATTTTTCTCTGAGCGTAAGTAATTTGAGTGAGAGAGATGAAGGAGAAGACTGGTATTTTAGATAGAATCTTGATGTTGGTTTTGGGGAAAAAGAAGGTGAAAAGTTTGAAAAGGATACTGTTTTTCTGACTTGAGGAGAGAGAAAAATAATGATTGTTTTGTTTTACCTAGGGAAGGAGGAAAAGAATTTTTTGAGGCTATAAAGCTTGTGTCAGCACTCTATCTTCAAACAAAGAGACACATGTATTAAATGCCAAGATTTGCCTTTTTGGTTTTGAGAGGGAAATTGATGGCTCAGAATGAGAATGTTTGTTTTTCAGGAACAGAGAATGATACTCGCGAAATGGAGACTGATAACGTTCTCCGTTTTCTGTAGAAGCAGAATTTATCTAGAAATTTTGGATTTTTCATGATTTTCAATTTTCTTTGATCAAATTGAAACTATCCTCGAACAAGAGCCTTGTAAAAATGTCAGAAGTTGATTTTGAGTATCAACAAAGATTAATCAAATCTTTCTTATTGACATGGTCACGAATACAATAATTTTTATATCATATGTGATCTAGATGCTGATGGGATTTTTTAGACAAATTTATAGCACTCGTATTTCACAATAAATTGGAAATACTGGAATAGCTTCTAGAGTAATCTTGAAGTTGATTTTTAATCCATAGAACCCTGTGAACAACATTTGTTGCTAAACATATCGACATATGTGTTGACAGCTATAGTGTTCTGTTTTCCTGCAAGCCAACTATATGGCTTCGCCTAAGAACTGACTATGCTTCACTCGTGCTTTTCTTTCCATTTTATCTTCCGCATAACACATCACAATATCTATAGATCAAAGAACCCTTAATAAACCATAAGACCAAGATGAATGTTTCCAACAAGATATCTAAATATGCGTATATGACGCTGTTAAATGGGTTTCTTTTGGTGCTGATGAAATCGAGCACATAATCCTACTGCAAACATTATATCAGGCCTACTACAGTTAAATAAAAGCAGAGAGCATCATTTATCGATAACTCTTTCCTCAGAAACAGAATCCAGTCATCTTATTCTAAAGAAGAAGATGGATAGATAGGAGTGGTCATGATTTTGATTCGTTGATTTTGTATTTAATCAACAGTCTTTAATGTAACTTTCTTGACAAATAAAAATGCCGTTTTCATATTGTTTAGTTTGTAAATCCAAGAAGGTACCTTAATTCTCCATCATCGCTCATTCAAATTCACTTGCATAAGTTTGAAAAACCTTCACACATTTTTTCATTTGTTGATCCAAAAATGATATCAACAACATATACTTGAACGATGAGTAAATCATTTTCCTCTGTTTTCTAAAAACGTGGTTGTCGATTTTTCCTCTTAGAAAAACCATTTTTGATTAGAATGAACTCAGTCGTTCATACCAGGCCCTTGGTGCTTGTTTTAACCATATAGAGCTTTGGTAAGTTTGAAATATGATTTGGTTTTATTGACTTTCAAAACCTGGGGGCTGTTTTACATACACTTGTTCATTTAAGAACTATTTAAAAAAGCACTTTTAACATCCATCTGAAACAATTTGATAAGTTTATGAGAGCATATGCAAGATGTATTCGAATAGCTTCTAAACTTGCAACTGAGCAAATGGGTTTCATCATAATCTATACCTTCTTGTTGATTGTAACCTTGAGCTATTAATCTTGCTTTGTTTCTGATAACCTTACCTTCTTCATCTAGTTGTTTTCTGAAAACCCATGTGTACCAATGATTGCTTGATCTAATGGATCAAGTACCAGGTCCAAACTTATTTTTCTCAAACTGGATAGTTCTTCCCTTCATGGCACTTATCCAAGATTGATCAATAATTGCCTTCTTTGATTGATTTTTGGTTCGATCTGAGATATCATTTCATATTGTTTTCATCATTCTTGAATGATTTTCTGGTTCTAATCCCATCAGTCGTGTCTTCCAATGATGACTGGTTTGAGGATGATCTTCAATCGTTCTCCAGCTTTTGGTGGAGAATGAAACAGAGATTGTTTATCAATCTCTGTTTTCTGCAAATTGTTTATCAATATGAAAACAGAGATTCTCTGTTTTTATGCAGAATGTTTCTCGTTGCTGTTTTTCTGCTTTGCTTGATTATGTCTTAATTTAATTCACTCAAAGCACAAGTTAAATTAACATAAACATTTTAGAATCATAATTAACTTTCTTAATTAACCTTTGTTTATTTTCATCAAAACTTTAAATATGGAGTTTGTCTCAACATAAATTGTTTCCACAAAATAATTTTTTTATCATCAAAACATGTAAGGGTCATAGTTCTTCAAACCAACTTGGTTATAACAAACGTGTCACTTTTTAGCATACAAGTGACATTTGTTCTGATGTTATATAAGTTTTTTGGCTTTTAGCTTCAATGCTTTTCAAGCTCCATGAACTAGGTTGACATAACGACTTAAAATTCTTCAGTGGATTCTCCTCTTGAATGATCTTTTCAATTAATTCATGAACATCCCACTTGTCTTTCATAGTGTTGTAGTTATTTTCAAAGTCCATACTAAGAAGAAAGTGAGTTCAAAATATACTAAACCATAAAAAGAGTTATTCATTGCCATATCCAAAGACTATAGTCTTGTTGCGTTGTTATTTATCTCAATTGGGCACTGTTGCATGCCTCACGACCCATTAAACTTCATGACATTGAGTGACTTATTAGCAGAGCAAAAACGTTCTTCCACAAACTTAAGATATTCTATATCAGTTTCTGTTTGTGGAATTGTAATCTTAATGTTATTTGCAATAGTCATTCGCATAAACGTAAGATTCAACAGAGTCAACTTGTTGGAGCCGCTCCATGCCTTAAGCTCAAACTTTTCATCCTCAGTGTTGTCATCGTCAACATGTTTTTCCTCCAAAACTGACCAGTCAAGGTCCAAAGCACCTAAGTGGAAATTCACTTGTTCACTCCGTTGAAAAAATTTCAAATCGTGAAAAATTGAACTGGTAACAAATGTTGCTTTTGAATTGAAAAAAAAAATCTACTAGAAGTAATAATAAAATATATCCATTAAAGATATACATGCATCATATTAATAAAGTAAAAATTTGATTGTTTAAAATCATTCATACGACGAATGTGCTTTATACATTGTTTAATATATTTCCTCTAGTTTCAGAAAAAGGCCAATAATAATAATAATAATAATATAATAATAATAATAATAATAATAAAATAATAATAATAATAATAATAATAATAATAATAATAATAATAATAATAATAATAATAATAATAATAATAATAATATATAATAATATAATAATAATAATAATAATAATAATATAATAATAATAATAATAATAATAATAATAATAATAATAATAATAATAATAATAATAATATAATAATAATAATAATAATAATAATAATATAATAATAATAATAATAATAATTATAATACATTGCAAATTTATGTCTTATGGTTAACAACCATAAAAATGAAGTTGGTGACGATCAAATTGAATTATGAGATGCTTTTTGTCAACTTTTGAAAGAGGATAAAAATATGAAAATTTATGGTCTATCAAAAGAGAAGTATTGTGAATTTAGAAAAATCAAATCACCAAATTAAATTGTGAAAAGTGCAATCCAATGTTTATGGCCTTCTCATGGAGTTTAATAAATCATCCAATGTAATCATGAATTGACATATTGTGAAAAAGTGTTTGTCTTGTAAAATGAGAATAATTCTTTAAAAGAGAAAATTTTATACTTAAAACATAACTAAAAACTTCAACATTTTCTATACTTATTTATATGGACTAAACTGAATTAGACCTATTTATAGGTTCATCAACATTTTAAAAAATGGAGTAATGTAGTTAGACATAACAATAGAATTCGCATATGTGGATACCTTCTCGGAATTCATCCTGATTTTGATTAGGAAAATTCGCTTTTACTAGTCGCAGATGCGAGTTTTTCCTAAAATCAAAAACTCAGGAACAAAGATAAATTTGAGGTGTTGAAATCCACTCCGCACTTTGTTGCTACTAAATTATACTATTTTAAAATTTTTTTATACATACCTATTCCTTTTATTAATATTTTTATATATTATAAATTTTAATCTTTTAATTTGAATATTTATTACTTTGTTATTGTATTAATAATAATTATTTATTCTATAAATAAATTATACTTCATCAGATTCTTTTTATAAGAGACGATTGAATTTTAATTTGATCAATAAAATTTAATGAATTTTATTTTTAATAACTAAATTAAAAATCAATTACCTTTATAACTTTGACTTTATATTAATTGTCTTTTGTAGATGTAATGAATTTGATTTTTAAATTAATTATTTTATATATAGGAATGAGAACGGAGGAGTTCGAGGTTGATATTTTAATGATTTGATTTTTAATGATTTTTAGATATTTTTTTTATTATTATTTATTATAATATTATGTCCTATTTAAAGTCTACCAAATTACCAATCACTTAGTCATTCCATATTTGATGGTATACGGTAGTCATTCCATATTCGGTAGTCGTTCCATATTCAGTTCAGACTATTTTTTAAAACCTATTTATTTTAAATAGACTAAGACTTATAAAAAAGTCTATAAGATCTGACAGATCCACCTATATATATTTTACTATTTATTAATGTTATATTTTATTATTATTTATTAGTAATATTATTTCTTATTTTAATGTCTACCAATTAGCAATCACTTAGTCATTCCATATTCGGTAATTGTTCCATATTCGGTAGCTGACAACACTCATTAGTCGTTTCATATTTGTTTGAGAGGTAAATAATGAGTTCATTTGTTTTCAGGAACATATATATTATTGAAAACCAAAAATCATTTTTAAGAGTGGAAAGTGGTGTTTGTTTCAGATTTTTTAAAAATTATTTTGTTAGAAAAATTATTTTTGGTTTGATATACATAGATATGTAAAATATAAAATTTTAAATATTTTAATATTATTAAGGCTTTTAAATAGGTTTTCATGTCAGACAAGACTTTTAAAAATGTCAGGTCAAACCTAAAAAAAAAGGTCTATAATAGACCGTAAGTCAGACTCAGACTTAAAAAATTAATTGTAAGTCAAACTCTGATATTTTAAAGTTATAGTATAAACTTAGAGTATAGTATAAACAGAGTATATTTTAAAGTTATATTATATACAGAGATATAGTACAGAGTAAAGTTATAGACTCAGACTTGACCTATTCCTATTACATTGGAACTTAGAGTAGTATATTGCATTTTTCTCCTCTTTCGAGTCTGAATATGGTTGGCGTCTTCATGAAAGTTGTAGCTATGGATCTTAGCTTCCATTGGAACTTGGTTTGACTCCAATTGGACATCTACAACTCCAGATATAACTGAGATACTCTACATATGTCATGTTGATTTCTCACCAAAATTCAGAACTGCACCAAAACATAACGCAATGTAAAATTACGAAAAATTCCTACTTAATCACTGAAATAAAACACAAAACACTTTATTAACTCAAAGAACAAAATCCACAAAATATATCAAATAAATCCTTAATTTAACTAATGATGAGGATAAATAAGACTAAAAATAGTGGGAAAATATGCATATGATGAAGAGTCATCACAACCCCAAACTTAATCTATTGCTTGTCCCCAAGCAACAATTAATTTCAGATTTGGTCCAGTTAAATGCACACTTAAATTCAATTTCTCAAATTAAATCAAACTCATTTTCAAAGTTCTTGCTACTGCAAAACATTCATCATGCTCTATGGTTGTTTTCAAAAAAACAAAAAGACCACAAGATTTGTACACATTGGCATTCATTCATCAAATTCAACTCTCTCTTCACACAATCTCACCAAATTTTCTCTCAAGTGTTTAGAAAGGATTATGAATTTATCGCTCAAATCCCAGAACATGCTCACGCTACCATAAGCTTTGAAAAAATTCTAGTTAGCAATCACAATGCAGTAAACACATACATTTTTTGAGGACTTTCGGGTTGTAATGGGGCTTAGGTAAGGGTAGGACATTTTAGGATAGTAGGCTTTACCACTTGGAGTTAGGCATACATTTCCAGATTAATTCTACCATTTTTTTTTCTTCACATTTTCATTATGAGATCTCAAACAATGACAAAATAAACCAAGAAGATATTATTACCAAAGTACACAAACTGATTTTTTTTTTCTTTTTATTTTCTTTTTGTGAGAAATCACCACCCCAAACTTAAAATGTTGCTATCCCATGAGCAACCCCAAAATTATAATTTTATCAAGACTATAAAATTTTTTTTTCTACCTAACTCCAAGTAAGGTGATTTAATTAAATTAGGTGTTTTTGCTTGTAATGTGGCTAGTAACCGAAATAAAAGGGCAAGGCTCAAAGGGCTAACAAAGGGTAAAATTTTACAAGTGATGCAAGTCAGATTAGTTTGCAAGTTCTAGAGGATAACACATTCTGGATAATCACACAACAAAGAATTTTAGTGTTTAGGCTCAAAAGCTCACAGCTAGGATAATAAGAGGAGTATGAACAATCAAAATAAAGCCAACATGCTTCTGAAAAATTAAAAATTGTATTTTTGAAAAATTGATGGCATATTAGCCTTCTACAACCATTTAGTAATCAAGAATGCATGCATTAGGAAGGCTTGTCGACTTGAGAAATAACATAATCTAAGAAATGAAATTTAACTTGCGAAATCACAAACAAAAATTTTAAGATTAAGTGCAAGTCATTACAACTGTTTCATCATAGTACACATTTAGTGAAGGGAAAAAAAGAACATACAGAAAAGAAAGTCACAATACACTGACCTTAAAACAAAGAAAACGGAAAGCAACAGGACAACCAACAGAAAGAAAAAGAAAAAAGAAAGAAAACTTCTCTCAGTTTTAGTAGTTCTAGGATTCTCGTTAAGACGTCTGCTCCTATTCTGCTATGGTCGCCAGTATACTAGTGAGGTGCGAAAAGATCAGCATAAAACATGCCTCCTGGTGTCTGTTGAGAAGAAGCGAAGGCTCGATATAGATTGGGTCATCCCCAGTTCTATTCTAGCTTGTCCCTCTCGTGATCAATCATCAATCGTTCCATCATAGTTTCCAGTCTGCCACATCTTTCCTCGGTGGAGGCTGTGATGGATGTGTAGGATGTAGTTCAGTATTTTCTTCTGCTGGTGGGGCACCAAGGTCCTCTACCCGAATTGTGGAGTATTTTTCTATCCACTTAGCAGTGATTGGTGTAGCAGCGTTTCACCATTTTTTTAACCCTGTATAGCTAAACACTCTCACCTGTTCACATAGTTTGCTTATCAGAGAAGCATGATGGAAGTAGCCTGTCGGAGGGTCAAGAGTTGTTCTCCCCCAAAGATCATCAGCTAGTAGTGCACCCACGTTGATTCTGTCACCTTTCATGATGGCAGTTAGTAGGTATGCTCTGTGAAGTGTTAATCTGACACATTGGAACATGGTAGTAGCGTGTGATGAACAAAGGTGCTCCATGCTATGGCAATTGGGTTGAGATCCACTGAGAGCAGTTTCTTAACCGAGCCATCCCTATTTCGAAACCAATTTGTGCCTGGTCTGCATAAAATGCGTAGGATCTCCTGAGTGTCTACTTTTCTGCTTGTAGTCCAACATATCTCGAAAACGGCAGCCGCCGGTAATTTGACAGACCAAAAATTGCATTGATGACATGGGTCCTGAAGGGTTCCCCTTTTTCCCCTCACATAGCTTACAAACTGAATCGTGTGGAAATGGGTCTTCAGACTTTAGATCAGAGGCATTGGAGAAGAATTCCACTGGTAAGGACTTTGCTCGCTGTGGGTGACGAATGTGGTTAGCTTCTCCCAGCCTCTGGCCGCAATCATCGCCTAGATGTCAACCAATTCATCTGCTTCCAACCCAAATGTTTTCTCACTCCACAACTTCTTGACGGTAGGGAGTTTGGCATGAAATTCTTTGTGTTGCCATCGTCTGAATAAAAATGATTTGTGGTGGGGCAAAGCATAGTAATTTGCGACTGAAAACAGTAAAAATCTGCGTTTTATGGTTGCTGTGTGCGCGTTCGCGCGCACCCAGACGCGGAAAACGCGCCTCTCAGGCGCGTTTGGGCAGTAGCCAACTGCTGGGAAAATGCGCTTCAGGTGCGCTTGGGCGCACAGCATCTGCTGTCCGGCGTATATTGCATTCTTCTCCTCTTTCCGAGTCTGAATATGTTTTGGGCGTCTGTCATGAAAGTTAGAGCTATGGATCTTAGCTTCCATTGGAACTTGGTTTGACTCCAATTGGACATCTACAACTCCAGATTATGACTGAGATACTCTTCATATGTCATGTTGATTTCTTACCAAAATTCAGCACTGCACCAAAACATAACGCAATGTAAAATTACGAAAAATTCCTACTTAATCACTGAAATAAAACACAAAACACTTTATTAACTCAAAGAACAAAAATCAACAAAATATATCAAATAAATCCTTAATTTAACTAATGATTGAGGATAAATAAGACTAAAATAGTGGGAAAATATGCATATGATGAAGAGTCATCAATGAACATTCTTGAAACTAGAGATCATTCTCTATCTTTATGCAGAATGTTCTTGTTGCTGTTTTTTTTGCTTTGCTTGATTTTGTTCTTAATTAAATTCACTCAAAAGCACAAGTTAAATTAACATAACATTTTAGAATCATAATTAACTTTCTTAATTAACCTTTGTTTATTTTCATCAAAACTTTAAATATGGAGTTTGTCTCAACAATCTCCCCCTTTTTGATGATTACAAACATGTTAATTTAGATTTTAATTTTGATTCT
>PGTU02011613.1:0-18534 GCA_002896215.2 Cicer echinospermum | reverse complement strand
GCAAAGTGTGAATTCTTCCCTTAAGGTAAATACACATATTTGGATATTTTCCACTCTTGCCAAGTGTTATGACTCTAATGATTGTCATCCATTTCCAGCTCTAATTCCTACTAAATATCTATAATTCTAAGTGTTGTGATGACTTCTTCAATCATATGCAATTTTCCGACGTTAGTCTTATTTATCTAATAAAATCATCAGTTAAATAAGGATTTATTTTGATATATGTTGATTTTTGTCTTTGAGGTAATAAAATGTTTTGGTGTTTTATTCGTGACAAGTAGGAATTTTTCTGAATTTTACATTGCGTTTTGTTTTAGTGCAGTGCTGAATTTGGTGAGAAATCAACATGACATATGTAGTATTTCAGCCATACAGGAGTTGTATAGTCCAATTGGAGTCCAACCAAGTGCAAATGAAAGCTAAGACCATAGCTACAACTTTCATGAAGACACCGGAACCAATTTCAGAATCGGAAGAGGAGAAAAATGCAATATATCGCCGGACAGCAGCAAGTGCTGAGCCTTGAGCGCGCGCCAAGGCACCTGAAGGCGCTTTTTCAGCATTTGCTACGCCCAAACTACGCGCTGGAGCAAGCGACGCGCACCAGCACACCATAAACACGCAGGTTTACTGTTTTAGGGAATCTTTTTTTTCACTATTGAGAGTTGGATGACTTGTGCCTAACATAGGAAATCTCAAAGACGGCAGTCTCTAACATCATGGGTAGCAGTTTTATCAAGAATCATTCATGAAAGTCCTTCTTTAATTCTTTCTAAATTTTTTATCTCTTATTATTTCTGTCATGAGTAATAACCCATTGTTAGGGATGGGTGTAACAAGATGGAAACCCTTATTTTTATGCATTTGATTTCTAGTTATAATGAATGAGTTTATTGAATTATTTTTCTCATGTCTTATGCTTATGCTTTTAATTGCTTGATCAACATTAAAATGTTTATACGATTTGTATTTTGAAACGGAAGTGGACTTTACGAATTCTTGAGATGAGAAATTCATGAATTTGTAGTCTAGACATAGGTGCAGGTCATGAAACCAATTAAATTAGTTGCAAAGCAATAATTACAAGAGAATTCTATACGGTAATGCTTAATTCTAATTTAAAATCTACTAAGGAATTAGGGTTTACTTTGGAATTAAAAGGTTCTGTCACTAATACATTAGGGCAAAGATAATAAAGAGAATTCGGTAATTAATTCCAATAAAGGAATTCAATATACTAGGATCAAATTAACACCAAGGTTGGATTCGAAGTGAAACTCATCCCTGACAATTTTCTCATTTATATAGGATCATTTTACTACTGCTCAATTTTAAATATTATTTCAATCAACTTGGGAATTTTTGTTCATTTTAGTAACTAAATATAATTCAATAGTAAAACGCAATCTTGAGTTCGACCACTTCGGTACTCTTTTATTAATTACTTGCAACGGATCAGTAACAGCTTGCTAGAACTCCTACAAGTATTTGGAGCCATTGCGGGGATTGCTATCACTATTGAATTTAAATTTATTTAATTAATTGAAAAATTTTTGCTCTGTGCAATAAGATTTTTTGATTTTTTTTTTTTTTTTTTTATTTTTTTTTTTATTATTTTTGTTTGAACTTGCTAATGTCATGTCTAGTGGTTTGTCTCTTCTTTGGTTTTAGATAACTATTCGCTTGTAGAGCATGGAAATATTATAATGATGATATTCACTACAATAATATGAAGAGTGTCATACTTGTCTTATTTTCGGGTATATTCGCATGATTGAGGGGAAAATCTTGAGCTAATACATTTTTAAAATATCACCTCAGATCCCTCGATGCAGTCTCTAGGTGTGACTTTTGCGGAGAAGCACATAAAGAATGGAATTTGTGCTAATGACCTTGCGAACTAGTAGGAATTTGAAGATATTTTTTTCAAAGTCACAAAAAAGACGAGTTTACATTAAAAGATCAATTGGGAAACAAATTCTAAGTCCAAAAATTTACCAAAAGAACAGATGGACAAGACTTCAACGTTACGTACTTTGGTTGAAATCATGAAGAATAACATGTTTTCAATTGAAGATTTGAAAATCAATGTGAGAGGTTATTTGAGCAAGTGTTATGTTGAGAAGATGGAGGAGAAGTTGAAAATTGAAGATAATTTCATTGTTGCGGTAGAAGAAGATAAGCAAGAGGAAAAGACGAACGAGGAAAAGAAAAAAGAAGAGATTGATAAAGTTCGAGAAGGACATGGAAACAACATCTTTTATTTCTTAAGTTCATGGAATTTCTACCAAACAAAAAGAAAAAGAAGGATGAGTGTGGTCTTTGTCCCTGTCATATATGTCACCTTGACAATAGTTGAGGCGTCAAGCTAATGAACTTTAAAGACAGCGCTTATTGGGAGGCAACCCAATTTTATATCCTTTGCACCCGTATTTATTTATTGCATTTCAGATTTATTTTACTCCAGTTAGTTCCATATTTTAGTCTCTAATTTCTAGTTCTCTTAGTTTTGATGTTTGGTATGAGCAAGGAATCAAAAAGATCATTGAGAAAGCGATTGTATAGCTCCAAATGACAGAACGCGCGCCCAAGCGTGCTTGAAGCGCTTTTCCAGTGTGGCCACTGTAACCGCGCACCTGAAGCGCTTTTTTCCAGGTATTGTCATCAGACTGTCGATGCGCGCCTGAAGCGCTTTTCACGGCCAGTTTTTAAAACCCTCATATTCTCACTCTCCAAACCTCCTCATTATCATTAAAGGCCATCTCCTTCTCTTCATTATCACTCTCCAAACCTCCTCCTCCAATATCTCAAGACCTAATGGCAACCCAACAAAAAGCAAAACGAACTAAGGTTCGCACGTACATCCTTCGCTCAACAGACATCTAGGTGGCATGGTTTAATGTTGATTATTTGCACCTCACCAGTATACTGGCTGACCATAGCGGATCAGGAGCGGATGATCTAAACGAGAATCCTTGAACTACTAAACTGAGAGAAGTTTTCTTTCCTTTTTTTCGTTGTTTGTCTTATTGTTTTCCGTTTTCTCGTTTTCTTTGTTTAATGTCAGTGTATTGTGACTTTCTTTTCTTAATGTTCTTTTTTTTTTCCTTCACTAAATGTGTACTATAATGAACAGTTGCAGCCGTCTTGCACTTATTCTTAAAGTTTTTGTTTGTGATTTCGAAAGTTAAATTTCATTTCTTAGATTAGGTTATTGCTCAAGTCGACAAGCCTTCCTAATGCATGCATTCTTGATTACTAAAATGGTTGTAGAAGGCTAATATGCCATCAATTTTTAAAAATACAATTTTAAACTTTTTCAGAAGCATGTTGGCTTTATTTTGATTGTTCATACTCTCTCTTATTATCCTAGCTTGTGAGCTTTTGAGCCTAAACACTTAAATTCTTTGTTGTGGGATTATCCAGACATGTGTTATCCCTCTAGAACTTCTGACTTGCATCACTTTGTAATTTATGCATATATTGAGTGCAATTTTATTGGTCGTTTGAGCCTTTCTAACTACCTGATGAAAATTTTTCCCCTTGGCTAGCCCCTTTGAACCTTGCCCTTTTATTTCGGTTACTAGCCACATTACAAGCCAAACACTTGACTTTAATTAAATCACCTTACTTGGAGTTTAGGTAGAAAAAATTCTTGTCTTAATAAAATTCTAAGTTTTGGGGTTTGCCTCATGGGATAGGCAACTTTTTAAGTTTTGGGGTGGTGATTCTCACAAAAAGAAATAAAAATTAAAATAAAAAGAAGAAAAGGAAATGAAAAAGAAGAAAAAAAAAAGAAAATGAAGAAGAAAAAAAAGAAAAATGAAAGAAGAAAAAAAAATTCAATTTGTTGTACTTGGTAAATAATATCTTCTTGGTTCTTTGTCAATGTTTGAGAATCTCCATAATGAAAAGGTGAAAGAAAAAATGGGTAGAAAAGGTGGAAATGTATGCCTAACTCCAAGTGGTAAAACCCACTATCCTAAAATGTTCTACCCTTACCTAATCCCCCATTACACCTGGAAAGTCCCCAAATTATGTGTTTACTGCATTGTGATTGCTAAACTAAATTTTTTCAAGTCTATGGTAGCGCGATGCATGTTCTAGGATTGCAGTGATAAATTCATAACCCTTTCTAAACACTTGAGAGAAATTTTGGTGAGATTGTGTGAAAACAGAGTTGAATTTGATGAATGAATGCCAAGGTGTACAAAATCTTGTTTTTTTTTTTTTTTAAAACAACCATGAGAGCATGATGAATGTGTTGCAGTAGCAAGAACTTTGAAAATTGATTTTAATTTAATTGAGAAATTAAATTTAAGTGTGCATCTAACTGAACAAATCTGAAATTAATTGTTGCTTGGGGACAAGCAATAGATTAAGTTTGGGGTTGTGATGACTCTTCATCATATGCATATTTTCCCACTGTTTTCGTCTTATTTATCCTCAATCATCAATTAAATTAAGGATTTATTTGATATATTTTGTTGATTTTTGTTCTTTGAGTTAATAAAATGTTTTTTGTGTTTTTTATTTCGTTGCTTAAGTAGGAATTTTTAGTAATTTTACATTGCGTTTTGTTTTAGTGCAGTGCTGAATTTGGTGAGAAATCAACATGACATATGTAGAGTATTTCAGCCATATCTGGAGTTGTAGATGTCCAATTGGAGTCCAACAAGTGCAAATGAAAGCTAAGATCCATAGATACAACTTTCATGAAGACACCGGAACCAATTTCAGACTCGAAAGAGGAGACAAATGCAATATACGTCGGACAACAGATGTTGTGCGCGCCCAAGCACACCTGAAGCGCTTTTTTCCAGCATTTGCTACTGCCCAAAACGCGTCTGGAGCGCGCGACGCGCCCAGCAACCATAAAAACGCAGGTTTTTTTTTTTAGGGATCTTTTTCACTATTCAGAAGTTGGGAGACTTGTGCCCTAGCATAAAAACTCAAAGACGGCCGTCTCTAACATCATTGGAGCAGTTTTTATCAAGAATCATTCATGAATCCTTCTTGTAATTCTTCTATAATCTTTATCTCTTTTATTTCTGTCATGAGTAACTAAACCCTATTTGTTAGGGAATGAGTGTAACAAGATGAAACCCTTATTTTTATGATTGATTTCTAGTTATATGAATGAGTTTATTGAATTATTTTTCTCATCTATGTGCTTAATGCTTTTTATTGCTTGATCAACATTAAAATGTTCTACGATTTGTATTTTGAAACGGAAGTGGACTTTACGAATGCTTGAGATGAGAAATTCATGAATCTGTAGTCTAGACATAGTGCAGGTCATGAAACCATTAAATTAGTTGCAAAACAATAATTACAAGAGAATTTCTATACGGTAATGCTTAATTCTAATCTTAAATCTACTAAGGAATTAGGGGTTACTTTGGAATTAAAAGTTCTGTCACTAAGACATTAGGGCAAGAATAATAAAGAGAATTCAGTAATAATTCAATAAAGGAATTCAATAACTATGATCAAATTAGACCACCAAGGTTGGATTCGAAGTGAAACTCATCCCTGACATTTTTCTCTCATTTATATAAGGATCAATTTTACTATTGCTGTCAAATTTTTAAATATTATTCAATCAACTTGGGAACTTTTTGTTCAATTTTAGTAACTAATATAATTCAAATACTAAAACGCATCCTTGAGTTCGACACTCGGTACTACCGTTTTATTATTACTTGCAACGATTCAGTAACTTGCTGAAACTCTACCATTTTGCCTCTAGTGGTTCTCCTCATGTTTGCCTCTGGTGGTTGTCTTTAACAAAAATACTAAGTGTTTCTGCTTCTGGTGGTTCTCTTCATGTTGCCTATGTGGTTGTCGTTATTAAAATTTTAAGTGTTTTCTACTTCTAGTAAAATACCTCAGTCATAGCTCCTGCTAATGTTGCTTCTTATCTTCTTTCTTTGACGTTGCCTTTCTCTTCTTCCTCTAACGTTGCTTTTTCTCTTCTTCTCTAACGTTGCTTTCTTCTTTTCTTCTTTTGACTCTGATCAATGTTTACATTCCTTTAACTCTAATCACTATTCAACATCCTTTAGACACATATATTTTAACACATCCTTTAGACGTGTATCCTCTAACATATCAATATGGACGTGTATCCTCTGATACATCCTCTAGACGTGTATCCTTTGTTATATTATTTGGACTTTTATCCTATTACCAAGAGTCATGCCTCTAGCTAAGTTGTCTCTGGCCCAACTCTTATTAGGGATTAGAATTTTATTTCCAATTGAATTTCCAATATATTGTTGAGTTATTATGAAGTATTAGGGAATGATAATACATTTCAAACCCATGACATCAAGCATGGCCTTCTGAAGGTGCAAATACGAGAAGAGAATTTAGAATTGTATTTGACAAAGTTGATAACTTTTTTCTAATTTGATGAATGTTGGTTGGTTTTGTATGAATTACTTAGATGAGAAGCAATCAAATTCAGAAGCAGTAAAACAATAAAAGCATAAATAATTTGACACATATAGCTTATCATGTCATTACTTACTCGACTACATACAATTCCTTCATTCAGAAGGCTTTTAATCCACTATTCAAATACCTTGAATTACAAAGCACTGACCTCCAAGCTTCCCAAACAGTCTGACAACCCCAGACTTTTGAGGATCTACCACCTTGACCCTACAAGCCAAGTCTTCTCCTAACAAACTGACAACCCCAGATTGAAGAAGGAACTAAACCACTATCAGGTTGAATACAAAAGATTGGAACTTGAGTAGTTGCTTCTAAAAAAGATGTGATAATAATAATAATAACTCTCAAACTCTAAGAAAAGAACACTCAGAAAATATTTCTAACTTGAACACGTGTTTTCTCTCTTTGAACTCCAAGATGAAACTCTAAAGATTGGAACATGTATTTCATGTTCTTATGCATATCTATCAGAGAAATATTTTAAACTACCCCTCCCTTTATTTTTTAGAACTCACTGAGATTTTATATCTCACCTTTTTTTTTCTTTAGCAGTTGGAGGAATTTGAGACAATTTGAAACCAGAGAAATATTTTCATACTGACTACCATTTAAATTGAATGTTTTTATTTAATGTTGTAATTAGACATTTGTGATTCATTTCCATATGTAATAGATTAAGAATTTGTGAACAAATTGTAAACTATAATTTTGACTGTAGTTTCAATTTAGTTGGTGATTCTAATTTTTTATTCGTTATTATTTGCCTATGTTTTCTTAATCAATTATCAAGTTCTAGATAACTGGTGTTGGTATCACATCAAGACAAAACACACAAAGGTAAAGTTTCAAAAAAAAAAAAAAATCAAACACATTAAGTAAAAATTGTGACACCTTAAACCTCAATTACTTGTTGTATCAAACTTGGGGGGAATAGGTTTATATAAAATTGGTTATAAAATATTTAAAATCTTGAAAGTTTATCTTGAAGAATAATAGTTTCTGGGTTGTAAGTCTCGTGTTTAAGCCGACGTACATCGTTTAAGGTAGTGAATCCTGAAAGTTTCTTCTTCATAATAAAAAAGGCAAAATTTAAATATGGATAATCCTCTTTTGTAGAACTTTTCTTTCTCCACTCTTCTACCCAAACTTCCAGAAAAAGGGAACCTATCATAGTGAAGAAATTCACTATTGAAAAGACGCTCAGAATCAAATATATAACAATTGCAATCCCAAAAATCAAGAAGATGAGGTCCTTTGTATTAGTCTTTTCAAAAATCTATTAAAAACGCGATTATGTATCGAAAAGGGAGGAACTGTGATGTTACTCTTTCTAACCCTTTTGAAACAATATAGTCTTCTTCTCTTCAAAAACGCTTAAAAAAACAGCTGACAGGAACTAGTATCTTCATACATATAGGTTCTTGTCAAGTTGGTATATTTACTTTTAACAAGGAAGGATTAACACTTCAATCCTATGTGTCCTACGGGATGCAAGGTTCTTGGAACTTTCAAAATTCATTAATAAGTACAGTTGAATCTAGTCTATGTCAAGGACCAATTGTGGTTTTGATGTTATCGCAATCTTCTTTGTCTTTAAAAGACCCACACATTGCAATTTCTCTCAGTTACAAATCAACTACTAATTAAAAAATGATAGAAGGATCTATTCCTGGTATCCTATTATTTCAGATCCATTACAAAAGCATGTTTCAGCAGTTTACGGCAGATCAAAAATATTAAAAACAAAAGGGGCGAAACAACTATTTTACAAACTGATCTAACAAAAGCAAACACTGTTAATTCCAAAAACTATCATTGAAAAGATATTGATCTTCCTAAAGATGGATCTAGAAGGCTGTTAGACCACAAACCTCTTGAACAGTCCAAACCAACAACAATCTTAAGAAGTCATACAATACAACGACGGTAGGGTAAACTTAAGTTTCCAAGAACGTCTAGTGCAGGTATTCTGATGCTAGTTCTCAGACCACCTCCAATCATACAATTTGCCTAAAATTGGAGAACTTTACAAACAGATTTTCATGTCCAGCATACAAATGCTCTTCTAAAAATGTGTACTATTCCACAATATACTCATCAATTTACACAGGCACCTAACACACTAAGAGGAGCAACAAAAACATTTCGCACACCTACTTCGCCGTTTTTCTTGCTATAACTGAAAATGTTGTTAATGAATTAAACGTCATAGAAAAGGCATTTAAGAGTTGATAAAAACTATACTCTATAATGATTTTATGCTCCAAAAATACAGATAAGAGAACATGGTCTTTAAAAACTTTTTGAAACAAAGAAAACAATTCAGAATGAATTTTATGCATTCATTTTACAAAATAAAACCCATATATTTATTTTTTTGATGGTTTGAAATTTATGCAACACAAAACAAATTTATACCCTTGTCAAACAAAACACAGTTCTGGTAATCCCATAAACACAAGAAATAAACTGCAGAATAGAATTGCAACTGGATTTAAAAATTCATGTCTAAACACTCACCTTTGAGACAGACACATAATAACACACCTTGAAAAACAGTAAGAGTTCCTCCTTTCAAATCCCAGTGATAGTCAGAAAAAGATATTCAAAATATCCTTCAACAAAATAATTTCATACAAATGTCCATTTTTAGTACAATAGCAAAACATTAAATAAGATAGAGAAAATCAACAAATTTCTACTGTCTCTCCGATTGAGATAGTGATCCAAAACTAAAAAAACCGAGTTTTAAACCATTTCCAATCTCAAAAACAAGCCAAACTGTTCAGGGAAGGCAGATCAGAATTCACCCAAGCCTTACATGAACAACTCAGTAGAATAGAACATTCATCTACCTCTAAACCAATGGTAGTAAAGATACCTTTGACAAAAAATTATGATTTAGACCAAGTTTCTGAAATCGAACACGAACCACAAAACCTGTGTAACTTCAATGGCAGAAGGGTCAACCTTTTACAATGGTCACAAGCACCAGACTTAGGTATTGAAAATAGACCAATGTCCTCTCTCAATCCAAATCAATGCACATGTCTACGATGGAACATAGTGTAGTCTGAATACAACATCTTAAGTCTCCTCCAAGCAATGACAATGCGCAAAATGCTTACAAAACCCAAGCCAATCACACCTGACAAAGCCATAGCTGAACTCCTAATAGCAGGTTTCTCAGGCCAACTCAAAGGATGGTGGGATTACATCTTACTCCCTCTCAACACTAGAAATTTTGAACGCGATTCAAACCACAGAGGAAGGAATTCCTATCCTCGACGAAATAGGAAACCCAATACCTGATGCAGTTGCAACACTAATACACACAATTAGCTTGCACTTCATAGGTGATCCATCACACTAAAGAGATAAAAATGCAGAACTCTTATCTAACCTTAGATGTAAAAAAATTTCTGAGTTTCAATAATTACAAAATACTTTCCTAACTCAGAGTCATGCTAAGAGAAGACTCAAACCAACCTTTTCTGGAAAGAGAAATTCCTTGCAGGACTCCAAACCCTTTTAGGAGAAAAGGTTAGAAACAAAATCAAAGAAGTCTATGTAGTAAACCAAATCCCATATAAACCATTTAACTTATGGGGAATTGGTTAGCTTTACTCAAAAGGGAAGGTTTGAAAATCTGCCAGATTTAAAACTCCAAAAACTTCTAAATGGGAAAATGAAAAGAACTAGACAATGAACTAGGTCTTTTTTGTAAACAATTTGAATACTATGACAAATATTTCGAAAGACTGTCAAGGGTCTTGTTCTAAAACCTATAGAAAACCTCAACAAAATCTTTAACCAAACCAGACAGACTTGAGTCTATAAAAAATCTAGACCCCAAAATTCTTACAATCAAAGAAAACCTAATTTTTACAAGAAAAAACCTTTCCAAAAGGAAGTTTTGACTCAAACTTCAAACAAATAACTTTGTTATAGAGTGTGACCAAACAGGACAACATCTCAAGATATTGCAAGAAAACACAAAAAACTCCATGAATTTAAAATCGATGAACAAATAATCAAAAAATAGAGGCAATACTTTAAGAAACTTCTGAAGGAGAAACTGTCACGGATTCTGAAGTAAGTTCATCTAAAATGATAAACCCCTACAGTTTGATGAACTAGGTAGCTTCGACTCTTCTTAGGATCAGAAGCTAGTACAAAATCATTATGTTTTAACAAAGGATCAAGCAACTATTCTGATATATAAAACAGGTTGAAGATTACAACTTGCAAAAGGAAATAAGATAGGAAACTATTAATACTTTGAGTCAAAACACAAGTCAACCTTCCACATCCTCGATCAAAATTACTTCCTAAAGACCACTTATGACTAACAATCATCTTAGGAAAAAGAACTAAGTCACATAGCCCATGTCACGATCAATCTCTGCAAGAGGAGATTAAATTGTAAACAAGAATTTAAAGCACTCTTAAACAAAAGACAAGAAAATTGATTCAAAACATTCTTCAAATCTTATTATCCCAGGCACAAATCAACCTCTTCTGACCATGAACAGGATGAAGAAGAAAGAGAAATTGAAGATATTCTAACAAAATTGAAATTTAGAAGAATCTAGAGGATTCTTGTTCTTTTAAAGAGAACAGTAACCACAAGACAGTATTTAATCAAAATCAGTTTTAGTTTTTCTGAAGATTCAAATTTCGAAACAATTGACTTTTTGATATGGAGCAGATTTAAATTGCTTAAAAAGTAGCATTGTAACCAAACAGATTTTTTACAAAAATCTAATGAAAACTGTTGCGGCAACAATCCAACATGATTATAAAAATTAAACTGAAGTTCATTAAAAATGGTAATGTTTAATCAAAACTCTTTTGTTTTATTAGAGAATATTACTCATACTGTCATTTTAGGGACTCCTTCATAACATGATAACTCCCATATTCAGTCAATACGACAGTATTCTTGCAAAACAAAGAAGCCAAAATTATTTTCGCCTTTTATTGAAAAACCCAGAACACAAGAATTTAAAATTTTTTAAAAGCTTGTCTGTTTACAAAACTGTAATTAAATTGGTTTAATTCAAGGAAAAGAAAAACATTTATATTTCCTAAAAAACAAGATGTTTCTTTCTCAAAACTGAACAACAATTACAAAATAGTTTCGTAAAACAAAAAATTTCAGATCTCCCAAAAAGGAATTGAAAACGAAATCTGTTCAGATTTACCAAATGCTGTTTTGGAACAGAAACACATATGGTAGATCCTACCATAGAAAATGACTTTCGATAAACAAATCGCAACCGAAAGCTAGACCTATCCAATGAAGTTATGAACTTGAAACACATGCAAAACAGAATCCATAGACATAGAAACAAAGGGTCTAATTCAAAGTCTAGGTCGCCTTGGAGTTGTGCAGCCTTCTATGTGAACAAAAATTCGAATGAAAGAGGTACACTAGGCTAGCCATAAACTACAAACCTTTACACAAATCTTGAAAATGGATTCGTTACCCGATTCCAAACAAAAAAAGATCTTTACAAAATTACACTCTTCATCTGTATTTTCAAAATTTGACATGAAATCAGGATTTTGGCAATACAAATTGATCCAAAGATCGTATAAACAGCTTTTTACGGTCCCTTTTGTCAAGTTATGAGTGGACCGGTAATGCCCTTTGGATTAAAGAATGCCCCTTCAGAGTTCCAAAGAATAAGAATGAATCTTTAATCCATTCTCAAAATTTTGCATTGTTATATTGATGATGCTTAATATTCTCTTAAAACCATTGAACAACATTTCCAAACATCATAGAACATTTTTAATGATTACTAAGCAAAATGGATTGTTGTTTAAAATCGAAAATTTTTCTTTTTCAACAAGAAATTCGTTTCCTGAGGACATTATATTCTCGGGGTACTTATACCCTATTGAAAGATCCCTATTTCGCAGATAGTTTCCTGACAAAAATCTGTGAAAAAACACAATTACAAAGGTTTTTAGGATCTTTGAACTACGTATTTAAGATTTTTGTCCATACATTATAAGATGCAAAACCTCTCCGATAGATTTAAAGAAGAACCTTCGCCATGGACTGATGAACATACCAAAATAGTTCAAATAATCAAAAAACAAGTTAAAGAAATACCTTGCCTACATTAGCTGACCCATCAGCCAAAAAATTGTTGAAATAGATGCTTCAGACATAGGATATGGGGGTATCCGGAAACAAAAAACAATAACAAGAGAATGCATTGTACAGTTTACATCTGCACACTGGAATGATTGCCAAAAGAATTATTCTACAATCAAAAAAAAGTCATGGCAGTTTACTCAAGCAAAAGATGACAGTAAAATCTGCAAAAAGTTTACATGTGCATCAAAACAAATTTTTTGCCAGATGGCAAGCAATCGTTAGTATTTTTGATTTTGAAATTGAATTTATTAAAGGAGATCAAAACTCAATCCAGATTTCTAACCAGAGAATTTCTTCAAAACAGGACTTGAGTGATGCCCAGAAAATCAAAAAGAATCGAGGTCCAAAAGGACCAACCACTAGACAACTCAAAACCTCTTTCATCGGCAAAACCCATCCGATCTTGGGTGGAAGCCGTCGAAAGAAATGAAGAACAAAACCAAATCCAAAAAATGGCTTGCTAGCCAACAAACAGTTGAACCTGACAAATTCCAGGAAATCAAGAATATAATTGAAGAAGACCGGCATCTTCAAAATATTGCAAGACTCCACAGACTCCAAAAGAGAATCAGATTGATATCTCTCGCTTGAATTGCCATCTTCATCAGGGCAAAGAAAAAGGAGAATCTTCTCAGACACCTTCTCAAAAAATTATTTCAAAATCCCCACAGGAGGAATTATCCTGTAAATTAATTTCAAACTCCCACAGGAGGGACCATCCTGTAAATTAATTTCAAAACCCCCACAGGAGGGACCATCCTGTAAAATAATTTCAAAATTACAACAAGAAAGATAATCAAAAATTGTTTTAAACGAATCTCAGATTACCTTGTTTAAACCAAAATCTGAGTATTTTGTTAAAACAGAATTTCAAACATTTGGACATCGAGGACCACTTTTATGACAAAAAATCCTCAATTGGTCATTTCAAAAAGTTTCCCAAAAAGGCTAGTTTTTCTAAACCATGGGATTTATCAAAACCCCAACCTTACTACAAATCTATTCTTGAAATAACGGGTTGGTAACAATACAAGACAACCCAAAAGAAGGACCGGTCCGCATATTCGACTGCAAAAATACACAAATAATCCCACCATCAGAATGGGGAACAAACCTTCATACCCCAACGATTCCCACTAGAGTTCAAAACACAATAAATCACTGTAGGACATTTAATTACTGGGATTACCAACAAGCCTGGTAATATATGCTTTCCTCATTCAAAACCAAAAATTTAGTCATACTTGGGCTATTTTTCTTTAACCTCACCTGAACCCATCAAAATCCCTCAATGGTTTTCTCATTGGTGGAAACTTTATGGTTCAACCCCAGAAATTCTTCATCCGGAAGTCCACGAAAGCTTCCAACTATTCAAAACCAACTACAAACCTACAGACAGAGAACGTATTTTCCACCCTTGATGCTTTTCACCACCAAAATTCTTCTTACCATGGGTAAGCCTGGTATTTTGAAATAAACCAAACAACAGGTACAAACAATCCTCGTTAGAAGATTTCAATTAGATGGTGGACAAAATTTTCCATCCCTCAGAATATCGAAAAGGCAAGCCGTATCACATGGCTTCAAAACAAGGAATGCAAAAACCTCAAACAATGCAGACACAATTCTTAGGCTCAAAAATCATTTGCTCAACACACATTGGCAGCAGCCAAAACTGGCAGAAGAATACTTTGAGATTATGGCCCGCTTTGAAAGCAAGACCGACTCGTCAAAGTTTCTTCATCAGCTGCTTCTGAAAATTCATTGGACATGGGAGATGACAATGAAGATGATTGTTTTGGTATCTTCACCCCTACAAAATAAGAAACATTGGCCCAACTAATTGAAGGCCCAACAAAAACCAAAAGGGTCTACTATGTAATGTATTGGGTCCAGCCCAAAATTGGACCTCAACAAAATAGATAAATGTAGTTAAGTTCGGCCCATAAATCGATTCAGACTTAAAAAAAATAAAAATAAAATAAAAAAAAATCAAAAAAAAATAATTAAATTATTATCAGAAAAATGAAAAAATTAAATTAAATTATTATCAGAAAACGAATATTTTCTGAAAAGGCAAAAGCAAAAATCAGGCACTTTGTCGCCATTCCACTAGAATTCAAAGTGGCAGCGAAAGCAGAAGGAATCTCATATTTCTTCCACTACACAAGTTGTCCAAAGCAGGACCTTTCCCTATATGGAGGCTTGTCTTCAGTCCAAGGTAGAGTGGAATTACAGGCACATAGCTTCTGTTAGAGAATCTGAGTGTTTCTTGAGTGTACTCTAATATTTTAATTTTGTATTTTTCGTTTCAGTTTTCAAAAACAAGATTCCATTGTAAGTATTTTGTTAGTATGTTTTAATAATATTTCCGTTTTTCCTTAAATCGTATTCTTCTTTAAATTCTACAATTTAAGTATGCTCTGCACTTGCAGCTAACAGCTGATCTTGTGCATCAGAAAGTGTGTTTAGTATGAACTTTTGTTTTTTCTTTGTTGTTTTCCAATTTGTCTTGCTAAAAACAAGTAATTGGATTTAAGTTATACATATTTTGATAAAAATTTGCTGCGGAAAATAAAAACACTTTCAGAGAAACTTATTTGAGTTATTTAAGATATCACATATCTTAAAATACAAATAGAATACTAGAGACATTTTTTCTCTTATTAAATAAATTGCAATGTCAATAAACTATAATTTCTTAATTTAATTTCAAAACATACTTGTACTTATAAAGTTTCATAAAAAAATTTATTTCTAATGAAATAAGTAAAATACAACTAATAACTCTCATTTCCAATATCACCTATCATGTGTTGATAAATAAGAATTGTAATTATATCATTAACTATTGCAGTAGATTTGAATTACATATTAAAATCAATAAAAAATAAAGATGAATATAAATCAATCCAAAATCAAAGTCAGAAATTAAAAAGCAAATTATAATATTATTTAATTGAGAATATATTTAACAATTTTATAAAACAACAAAAATCTATATAAATACGTTAAAAAAATAATTTATAAATTGAAAACCCGTCACTTCTATTATAATATTAATTTAGTTTGCTACATTAAAAATTTTAAATGATAAACATTAAGACAATATAAAAAGTAAGTTAATATATTTAAGGTGTTTGTTTTCATATTGATTGTATTAAAATATTTTAAATTGCGAGTTAGAAGATTTATGTAGTAAATCAAGTTGTTTTTTACAAAGAAAAAATTGCAAATTGTAATAGCTTTCTTACTATCTTAGAAATATTTATAAGACATAAGTATTAGTTAGAATTTCTAAAATTTTAGTAATTGTTAATGGACTTTTTCTAGTAATATTAAACTAGCATCAAGAGTAGAATAGAAAAGTAGTAGCATTAACAAGTCCAAGTTGCAAAGAAAGAACATGCCACTTTTATTTCTCTTTTTGATTCTCTCATGGGTACCCTTAACTAACAAAAACATCGATTTTATTTCACCACCGACTACACCCTCTTTCTCTAAACAAAAACATTCTAAAAACACCAACATCGTTGTTGTTCATCATCTCTCTCAAATCCTCAATTTCTTCTTCTATTTCAAAATCTCCAAAAACATCAGTTTACTTAACACCATAAGACCGGCCCGACAACCTTGCATGTGGAATTCAACCTCTCCAGCTTCGAGAATCAAGCAAGATCCATGAAGTAGAAAGGGAATAAACCAGCAAAAAAGGGAATTTCAAGCTGAAGCAGAGGACACCGCTTGAAGAGGAGCTAGAACTATTGGGACAACTCCTTCTTCAATTGATAAATATTCTGAAAGTGGTGAGTTTTGTTACATTAAATTCTTTTAGCATTAGAGTTATGGGGGTTATATCATTGAATTCCTTTACTTCTTGTCAGAAATCATTTTGGGGATTTACGGGTTTTAAGAACTAAAATGAGTGAGATAAATGAAATCTTTAGTATATAGGTATTTTGAATCTACACCCATATGATTTCAAATTGACATGCATGGTTTTTTTTTTTTTTTTGGTTGATGCTTGATTGTTGTTGTTATAATTTAGGAAATCCATAATTCGGAGAAAATAATTTTAGTTCAATGTGTGAATTCTACCATTTAAGGAAAATGTGTGTGCTTGAGATACTTTTTCACCCAAGCTATTGTAGTTTTTGTCTAATGGTCATATCTCTTTCTGCCTTTGATTACTCGTTCTGAATATTCTAAGTGTTTCTACCTCTTGTGGTTTTCTTCATTTTGCCTCTAGTGGCTAGCGTTATTAAAAATTCTAAGTGTTTATGCCTTAAGTGGTTCTCTTCATGTTGCCTCTGGTGCTTAATGTTATTAAAATTATAAGTATTTCGACCACAAGTAAAATACCTCTATCTTAATGCCTATGACGTTGCTTCTTCTCTTCTTCCTTTAACGTTGCTTCTTTTTCTCTTCTTCCTCTAACGTTGCTTCATCTTCTCTTCTTCCTTTGACTTTGCTTCTTCTTCTCTTCTTCCTGTAACATTGCTTCTTCTTTTGTTCTTCCTCTAACAATGCTTCTTCTTTTGTTCTTCCTCTAACAATGCTTCTTCTCTTCTTCCATTGACATTGTTTTTTCTCTTCTTCCTTTGATGTTGCTTCTTCTTCTTCTTCTTCTTTTCTTTCTTCGACGTTGTTTCTTTTTCCTCTGAAGTTTCTTCTTCTTCTTCTCTTCTTCCTCTAACATTTCTTCTTCTTCTCTTATTCCTCTTACATTACTTCTTCTTTTCTTCCTCTAACTCTAATCATTATTCATATTCCTCTAACTTTGATCACAATTCAATATCCTCTAACTTTCCCTCTTGATGCATATCCTCTAACTTTCTCTTTGGCCACGTATCTTTTGATACTTCCTCTAGACATGTATCCTATGATACTTCCTCTAGACATGTATCCTCTAATACTTTTTCTAGACATGTATCGTTCGATGCTTCCTCTTGATATGTATCCTCTTATACTTCCTTTGCACATGTATCCTCTGATACCTACTTTGGACGTGTATCCTCTTAATTTATCTTTGGTCACATATCCTCTAACTCTGATTATGCTGCCACCGACCTATATGTTTCTCGTCATGCTACCTCTGATCTATTTGCTCCACAATGTGCAGCCTCTAGTTAGGAGTTCTACCTCTGTCTTAGTCTGTCTCTGGTTCCACCTCTAGTCAGTGACTTAGAATTTAATTCCCACATGAATTTCAACATATTTCTAAGTTGTTTATAATTGTATTGGTTGAAGGATGCATTGCATACATGACATAATAAAGACATTGCATACAAAATATCTCAAGTTTAGTAAATTCTCATTAATTATATTCAAGAATGGCATTATTCATAGTGGGAAAGTTCAGGTTATTCCAAGCATGGTTCAACAGGTATAGGAGAACACTGAAGACACTCATTGGGGTTTGTAAAAACCACATTTACCGCTTATGACTCAATTATCTTGGTGACCCACGTTGAGATGATTGGGTGACTTTTATTTGTTTTACAAAAAAAAAAAATTTGAGGTCATGCATAGTTTTTCAGAATCATCATAAAAAAATGATTTCAGTTAAGCTTTATAAAAAGAAATTGAATTTGAGAGCTTCAGCTTGATATGCATAAGAATTTCATGTTTTTATGCATATTTATGAAAGAAACTATTTTCAAACCTCTCATCCCTTTATTTTTAGCAGTTGAAGGTGACTAATGCTTAATCCTAGTACCAGAGGATGATCTACAAGGCCTTCTTTGGACTTAGTGCTTTACTTTTATAGATGTAATATGAAGTCTTAGGAGACAGATTTATAATTCTGGTACAACTGCTATAATTTAAATAAATAGTTTATTTAGTTGAGTGGTAAACTATGTTGTTCAAATGTAGTTACAAGTTACTTTAAT
>PGTU02011610.1:0-10105 GCA_002896215.2 Cicer echinospermum | reverse complement strand
TGCCATTGCGTGTCCATTTGCATGAGTTCCAAAAGAACCTTCATGAACCTCTTGAATAATTTTATCTGCTTCAGCTTGATCCACACATCTGAGGAGAACCATATCATGATTTCTCTTGTAAAGCACATCTCCATTTAAGAAGAAGTTCATTGAGAGTCTCCTCAAAACCCTCTTGTCGTTCTCTGAAATACCTGATGGATATTCCCTATTTTTAACATAGGATTTGATATCATAAAACCATGGTTTTCTATCAAGCTCTTCTTCTATCGATAAGCAATATGCTGGCTTATCCTTTTGTTGAATTTTTATGACCGGCACATCCTGACCGACGCTTATTTTGGACATTGATGATAATGTGGCCAAGGCATCAGCCATTTGGTTTTCTTCTCGAGGAATATGGTGAAAAGTGATATGCTCGAAGTTTTCTGCCAATTCTTTGATATGTGTATGATACGGAACCAATTTGGAATCTCGAGTTTCCCACTCTCCTTTTGTTTGATGGATAACTAAAGATGAGTCTCCATATACCTCAAGAACTTTTATCTTTGACTCAATGGCTGCTTTAATGCCCATGACACATGCTTCATATTCTGCAATATTGTTTGTGCAATCAAAACACAATCTAGCCGTAAATGGAGTGAACTGGTTCTCCGGAGAAATCAAAATTGCCCCAATTCCATGACCTAACGCGTTAGAAGCACCATCAAACACCAGCGTCCATTTTTCTTTATCAGGTGATTCATTCTCTTCAAATAAAGTCATGATGCCTTCATCGGGGAATTCACACTGCATTGATTGATAATCTTCTACAGGTTGTTGGGCCAAATACTCTGCTAGGGTACTTCCTTTTATAGCTTTTTGTGTAACGTATACCAAATCGTATTCTGATAACAACATCTGCCAACGGGCAATCCTTCCAGTAAGACCAGGTTTCCCAAAGATATACTTAATTGGGTCCATTTTAGACACCAACCAAGTTGTATGACATAACATGTATTGCCTTAACCGACGAGCAGCCCATGCTAATGCGCAACATGTTCGTTCAAGTAGTGAATACCTCGTTTCACAGCTGGTGAACTTTTTGCTCAAATAATAAATAGCATGTTCTTTCTTACCAGATTCATCATGCTGCCCCAATACACAACCCATTGAATCGTCAAGTACTGTCAGATACATAATAAGAGGTTTTCCAGGAACAAGAGGCACTAAGATTGGAGGTTTTGACAAGTACTGTTTAATCTTTTCGAAAGCTTTTTGACAATTATCATTCCATTCAACCTTTTGGTCTTTGCGCAACAACTTGAAAATTGGCTCGCATGTAGCGGTGAGATGCGATATGAACCTGGCAATGTAATTCAATCTTCCCAAAAAGCCACGAACTTCTTTTTCTGTGTGTGGAGTGGGCATTTCTTCTATTGCTCTTACTTTATCTGAGTCCACTTCTATCCCTTTTTGACCAACGATAAACCCAAGTAACTTGCCTGATCTTACACCAAAAGTGCATTTAGCAGGGTTTAAACGGAGTCTAAAATTCCTTAGTCGCGCAAACAACTTTTGAAGGTTGATAACATGTTCTTCTTCGGTCCGAGATTTTGCAATTATATCGTCCACGTAAACCTCTATTTCCTTATGCATCATGTCATGAAACAAAGTTACCATTGCTCTTTGATAGGTTGCCCAAGCATTCTTCAATCCAAATGGCATCGCTTTATAACAGAAAGTCCCCCATTGTGTAATGAATGTAGTTTTCTTCATATCTTCGGGAGCCATCTTGATTTGATTATACCCTGAGAAACCATCCATGAAGGAGAAAAGAGAATATTGAGCAGTGCTATCTACTAGGACATCAATGTGAGGCAAAAGAAAATCATCTTTTGGACTAGCTTTATTTAAATCCCGATAATCAACACACATTCGAACTTTTCCATCTTTCTTTGGAACCGGAACAACGTTAGCAACCCATTGAGGATATTTTGCCACAACTAAGAAACCATCATCAAATTGTTTCTTGACTTCTTCTCTAATTTTAAGTGACATATCAGGCCTCATCCTCCTCAATTTTTGTTTAATTGGAGCACATTCAGGCTTGAGTGGCAGCTTGTGTTCAACTATGTTAGTATCTAGCCCAGGCATATCCTGATATGACCATGCAAAGACATCCACATAATCAATTAAAAGTTTAACCAACTTTTCTCGCTCACTTTCTTTCATAGACATACCAATTTTAACTTCTTTTTTTATCACGCTCAGTCCCTAAATTGATCACCTCAACAGGTTCTTGATAGGGTTGGATTATCTTAGCTTCCTGTTCAATTAAGCTTTCTAATTCTGGGGGAAGCTCACAATCGTCTTCACAATCCTCATCAGCATGATTAATCAGACGTTCAAAATTACAAGAAATGGTTCTAGCGCTGCTATTTTCAACATATTCATTTTCGACTCTGCATTGTTTAAATTAAGAAGAAAAAGGAAAAAAAGAAAATATGAATAAGGATTGCCAAAAGAAAGAGAAAAGAGAAAAAACAAAACCAGTTGGAGAATTCAAAAATGCATTTATTGATAATAAGTACGGAATTGAAATACATATGCCGTAACTAGTTATCCTTATAGTCTTGGACAGAGCAAAAGGAGTTAAAAATACATAATTACTTTGAACACGAATTAACAAACACGGGAAACTCGATGATCTTCCAATTGTTGAGATTGGTGTTTGGAGGACAAGGGTACACTAGCTTGAGGGTATCATCATCAACACGATCCTCTTCTACAACAGCCACTTGATCAGCATATATTATTCCAGCACTTTGAAAGGTTTGACGAATGTCACAAATAGGGATCTTTTGTGAATTTGGTACCCGGTTTTCCCAACGAGCTAGCTTGCTTTCTCGTTTTTCCTTTACAGCGTTCTCTTGATCAGCTTTGGTAGGTATATATCCCAACCCGTACTTATCCTTCTTTTCTGGTATTTCTATCAATTTCCCGAATTTAACAAAAACTCCTTCTTCCAACATGAATTTTGTAGACTTCAATGAAGTGGTAGATAATTTTGGTTCTTTTAAACGAAATCCTTCACCCATGAAGACAGCGTTGGCGATTTCTAATGCTTGGAAGGAAGTCTCAATGGCTTCCTCTGTGTCTTCAATGTAGCCTGTAGAAGATAGATGACTCACTATCATATCTTCTTCCCCAGATATTATCACCAGTTTATTGTTCACTATAAACTTTATCTTTTGATGGAGAGTGGATGTCACTGCTCTAGCAGCGTGAATCCACAGTCTCCCTAAAAGGCAACTGTACGCCGGCTTAATATCCATCACTTGAAAAGTTATTCCAAAGTTATGGGGTCCGATTTGAATCGGCAGATCAATCTCACCAATAACTTGTCTTCTGGACCCGTCAAATGCTTTTACCACCATAGCACTCGGCTTCAAACAAGCCCCATCAACAAATAGTTTTGATAGTGTTAATTTTGGCATGACATTTAACGATGAACCATTATCAACTAGCACTCGCGCAAGAATATGATCATGACATTTCACAGAGATGTGTAGTGCTTTATTATGCTCCACCCCTTCAGTTGGTAATTCAACATCACTAAAACTCAACCCGTTACAGGCGGTGATATTACCGACAACTCCATCAAACTGGTCAACGGTGATATCATGAGTAACATGGGCCTCGTTTAAAACTTTCATCAGTGCCCTTCTATGTGCTTCAGAGTTTAATAACAAAGAAAGAACAGATATCTTAGAAGGGGTTTGATTTAGTTGATCTACCACCTTATACACACTTTGCTTGATAAACTTCAAAAATTCATTAGCTTCTTCTTCAGGTATTGTCCTTTTGCAAGTTTCTGATCCTTTTATGGCATGATACACAACATCCTTCCCTTTTTCTCCATGACCTTCCTTTTTCCTAAGTTCTTCAGGAGTGTATACTCGACCACTTCGGGTCATCCCGCCAATCCCTGAAATATTGGTGATATCAGTACCTTGAGGCTTAAAGATATCACATGATTGATGATTTACTAAATGGGATGTGACTTCATAACTCCATGGAACCGCTTTGTTATTTTCATAAGGAAAAGAGGTTGGTGCTTGAACAATTATTGCATTTTTCCCACTATGAATTGGCTTAGGATTCTCTTTTCTATAGAGGATTTCCAATGGTCTTGGAGAAGATCTATTTTTTTCCATGCATGGCTCTATGGTCGATACATAATCATCTTTTGTGTACTGGTCCATCTCTTCTTCAATGAGATTGACAGCGGTATCTCCGTGACCCGGCAAAGGATTATTCCCCACGTTGGGACCATCTTCCTTGAAGGTAAGCCATTTTGCATTGATCAATTCTTGCACTGTAGTTTTTAAGGCTTGACAATCTTCGACGGAATGCCCCACGGCTCCAGCATGGTATTCACATTTGGCGTTTGGATTATACCATTTCGGAAATGGTGGTTCTAGAGGTTTCATTGGCCTCAGGACTACCATTGAATTTTGGAGTAAGTGAGGCAACAACTGACTGTACGTGACAGGAATTGGGTCAAAACGGTTTGTCCTTTTTTGATTGACAGGTGGTCTGTAGTGATTTGAGATTGGATTTTGGTTCCATTGACTTTGTTGGGAAAATGGGGTAGGTGGTGGTTGATTAAAAGGTGGTCTTGAGGGTATGAAGCTTGTGTGGTTGTGGCCACATATGGATAAGGAATGTAAGGAGTTTGTGATATTGGGGGTTGGAAGTTTGGGGGTCGATAAGAATTGATGGGTGGAAAATAGGAGACTCTGGGGTTTACCATTACAACATTAGCGTCCCCTTCTTTCTTTTTTGTGAATGTCGTTTGAGGTCTTTTTATGCCAGTTGCTGCACATACGATCTTGCCACTCCTCATCCCACTTTCTATCCTTTCTCCTACCATAACAAGGTAAGAAAAGTTTGATGACATGCTTCCAATCATCTTATCATAAAAAGGTGACTAGAGAGTATCCATAAACATACCAACCATTTCTTTTTCAGATAATGGAGGTTCTACTTGTGATGTCATTTCCCTCCACCGTTGCGCGTATTCTTTGAAAGCTTCATTGTCTTTTTTCAATGAATTTTGCAATTGCATCCTATCAGGGGCCATGTCAATGTTGTACCTGTATTGCCTCAAGAAGGTATCAGCCATGTCTTTCCATGAACGAATACAATTTTGCTCAAGATGCATATACCAACTTGACGATGCCCCACTCAAACTATCTTGAAAGAAATTAATGAGAAGTTTATCGTTATGAGCATGAGAAGCCATTTTCTGCAATACATAGTTAGATGATTTTTAGGACATGTGTTGCCTTTGTATTTTTCAAAGTCGGGAACTTTGAATTTTGGAGGGATAGTCACATCAGGAACCAAACACATGTCGAAAGTTTCGAGACCATAAACATTATGCCCCTCAATTGCTTTGATTCGCTCTTCTAAGACATGAAATTTTTCCTTTGATTATGTATCATCCCCAATGTGAGGTTGATGTCAATTCCCATTAACATCAAAATGGGGCACTTGAGGTACACTATATGGAATATTTTCTGTGGGTATAGTGTTTTGGGGTGGCACATATCCCAGATGAGGAGGGATTTGTGATTGGTTTAAGTTTTGGGGATTGACAGTTGAGTGGTTTTGGTTATTTTCTATGGGGTTGATGACTACAGGCGGAGTATAACCAGGCAGGAGACCATATATAGAAAATTGCATAGCCGCTGTGCGGAATTGTTGGTTAGTCGGGGTAAAACTTGGTGGGTGAGAAGGAGTAGTTTGGTGTTCTTCATTTACAATAGGAGGATCCCCATTTGTATTCTCCTTCCTTGCCAAAGCCTGTATAGCTTCTAGAATTCGATCAACTTTTTCTTTCAGTTGGTTGACATCTGCTCTTATCACCTCTTGGTTTTGCTCGAGTTCATCCATGATCTTGGAATTCGCACGCGTTCGATAAGGGTGTCGGGGAAATAGCTTTGTTGATTTTTTCTGTTTTTTTTATAAAAAAAATAAAATTTCTATAAGTATTAAAATATGAATGTGATGAAAATGAAATCAATTAGTGACTTATGATAGTTGGATATTGGGGAATCATACGCCTTAGGCAAGAACAAATTATTAGTGAAGAAAATATGAAGACTGGAAATCAAAATAGAAAATCCTTCATTGATAAGAGAAAAAGTACATCATATTTAAATTAAAAACTACATTGATTGTGGGATTTCAATATTTTCTTTAATAGGACAACCAATCTTCTCCTTCAATTCTTCTACCAAATTTTTGCAATATTCGATGAACTTGTAGACTTTGACTAGAGTATTCAACGAATGCATTACCACATCAATCTCTCTTAGATGCTTTGGAATTTTTAAGACTGCTTGATTAGCTAGCTTGCCAATTTTGAAAAGCAGTCTTTCCAATGTCTTCCTTTATCTTCCAACTCTTTATAGATCTCTTGATTCTTTAATTGACCTAGCAACATCATAAATCAATCCTCCCAATATATGGTTTCGTCCTTTAGGTCACTATAGATCTTTTCTTGGTAATCGATGTAATTTTTCAGCTCACTAGAATTATCCATTTCTATTCTTAGTGCGTCTTGATGTTTTGAGAGTAATTCTTCAATTTCTTCATTGTGTTGCCTCTCATTCCTTACTTGACTCTCATACTCAGCTACCATTTCTTTCAGTTGTTTCTTTAAATCCTCAAACTCTTTTCTTATCTTCTTCTCAGAGCTTGCTGATTTTGACCACAACTGCTTCCACATATAGGCCTCTTCGATAGCTGCATTCTTTTCTTGCTTTCACACATCTAACTCTTCATTTGCACCTTTCAAACAATCTTGTATGTCAAGTTTATTTTCTTTTTTAACTTTCAACCTCTTGTTACTTCTTTCAATAAACTGACTTTTACAAGTGTTTTCTGATTGTAAGTTCTTATTCTCTTGGGAGACTTTTTCTAACTTCGCCTGTAGCTCTTTTTTCTCCTCTTTGGATTTCAACAATGATGCTTTAAGTTCTTCTATTTCTTCATTGGTAGCAAGGGTAGGTTCAGATAGTTCCTGATCATTCGAGGGTGTACTGTGGAAAGGCAACTTGATTTCTTGGACTCTATTTTTGAGCCATTGTTGATAGGGTTCTTTTGTGCTGCAACTTCTGCATCCAAGTACTTTTCCTTTTCTAATGATCTTTTCCCAAGCTCGACTTATCCTTCGCAACATCGGTGGGTCTACTATACCCGTATTGTGCAAAATAAAAGCTTCCAACGACTTATCATCTGGTTTTTCCAACATAGGATAGCCAAGTTGTCTCAAAGCTACCGCCGAATGGTAATTAATACATCCTTTGGTTCCCATGAGAGGCACATTTGGGAAATCTCCGCATTGACATATTACTTCCTCCACCCCTTGTTCTCAATGATACCATGAAATTGTGTCCCCTGTAAGGCTAGCTATACTCTGAGCCCATTCATGATTATTTTTAATTCCAATATGATACCCTCTCTTGAACATATGAGACATGAACCAGGTATACAGCATTGGAGCACAACACAAAATTGTTCCCCCTTTCTTCTCATGTCGCATATGTAGAGAGTAGTATACATCAAGAATAGCGGGAATTGGATTTTGATTATATTTGTTAAAAGCTAAGAAGACATTGATGGCAGCAAAATCTACAAAATTATCAAGGTTTGGGAATAAAACAATGCGATAGATAATCAGAGCCAAAACATCTATAAAAATACTCCATTCTTTTTTAGCGGCTAAATCATGGCACTTTTGCTCTAGATATTTTCTTGAAAAGCCATGAACGACCCCTTTTTCCTCTTTTGTATTGGCCAACTCTCTTATGTTGATTTTCAATACTTCAGATATTGCATCCAAACTTGGTGGTTGCCCAATATATCGATAAGGATTTCCTTTCTCAAAGGGGTAACCCAATATTCGTTCAAATTCCTCTAATGTCGGGGCCAACTAAAAGTCTTGAAAGGTGAAACATCTTAAGATAGGGTCGTAATACTGAGCCAAAGCCGTGAGGGCCCCTGTTTGCACATTTACTGCTAAGAGATTTAGGATCTTCCCATATTTGAGAAAGAAACTATCACGTTGTACAGTTTTCATTTGATTGCTGATGTCTCTTAAAATTTTCAAATCAGGTTGTTTGAACTTTAAAAGTAAAGTTTTTCTCTTTTCTGATCCCATTGTCTGCTTTAATTTAACACGTGACTATGATTCTTATGAGTCCCCAACAATCCTGAAAATTGATGCAAAATGCCAATTTATTTTCAAAAGAAACAATGTCATGAAATATGAATGCAATTATGTAGAATGTTTGTTGTGAATATATAACATTTTGAATGAATGTATGAGGTGTTTTTTGCTTATATGGATATTCTTATAATGAAAGGGTCTATTGGTTTATGTAGTGAAACTCTCACAAAGGTGGCTCTATAGTTCTAAACACGGTTCCTAGAGCCAATAATCTCATTTTGGAATATTGTCAACAACAATAGGTAAACTATTTGGAGTGACCATACCCTCAATAAGATCAAACTCTATGTGAGATTTTCATGCTAACCAAACATGATGTACATCCAGAAGGCTACCACTACACAACCTCGAAACTAAACTTAAGTTTTGTTCAAACCCGGGTGTAAGGTTCCATAAGTGTGTGTCTTAATAAAAGTGTAGGGTGTAGAATAAGTATGATTCAATAACTTCATAACGATAATAAACATATAATAAATAATAAATAGTAAATAGATAGATCAATAAATAAATACATGAATAAATAAATAAAAATGATCTACAAGCTTAAAAAATATTATAATTCAACTAATACTTATTAAGAAATAATAAACGTAAATAAAAGAAAACAAAAATAAACAAAAATAAAAAGTTAAGAATTGTGCACAATTAATTTATTAGGTCTGACTCTCTAAAATATCGCCAGTTGTCGCGGTCTAAAATTTCGAGTGTTTCTCGAATTCAATGAGTCGCCACCAAAATTTATTTTAAAATAGGGAAAATATTGGAAAACCCTTAAAAATAGGAAAAATGGTCTTTGAAACCAAATTTGAGTTCGGGAGTCGATGAGTAGGGAAGGTATTAGCACCCTATAACATCCGTTAAAATACGGTTACCTATAATTAATTGTGCAAAATTAATTTTAACTTAAGTATATTTATTTTTCTTTATTATTAAATATGAATAACAATTATTACTATATTTAAAATATGATTTTGAAATAAATATGTTTTTAACAAATAAAGACGAAAGAAGAAATTTTTATTTATGTGCTTGACAAGAATGTGATCTTGCTCCTATGTATCTCCCGGTGCGATGGAGAAATCAAAGCTACGTAGTTCTTGTTTAGAAAATGTTGATGTGTTGATTTTGTTTAACGGAAATTTGTTTTGTTATAAAAAATGTTTTGACAAAATAGAAAAATAAAAGAGTTTGATTTGAATAGATATTTTAAAATACGAGTTTTAGGACGATCAAGTTGTACAACTTGTGTCCCAAAACTCACGGGATAAATAAGATGTCACATCTAATTTAATCCTCTAAAAAAATTATTGTTCTCGATTTTTAAATTGAGTTTCAAAACCACCAAGTAGTACAACTTGTGTTTTAACACTCAGAGATAAAAAAGGTTACATCTAATAAATAGGTCGATTTTAGATTAGTTCATTAAAATAAATAGATGAATGAATGAATAAATAAAATAAAATAAATAAAATAAATAAGTTAAATAAAGAGAGTTTTAGAACTATCAAGTTGTACAACTTGTATCCTAACAACTCAAAGATTAAAAAGATGTCACATCTAATTAATCTTTAACATAATATTTATTTGTATTTTTATGATGAAATTGATATTTAATTATGAAGAAAATTAAACCCCTTTTTTTTTAAAATAAAAAAAGTAAAATGAATAGATTTAAATGGATTGAGATTAGTAAAATTTAAATGAGTTGAGATTAGTAAAATTTAAATGAGTTGAGATTAGTAAAATAAAAATGAGTTGAGATTATTAAAATTTAAATGAGTTGAGATTAGTAAAATAAAAATGGGTTGAGATTAGTAAAATAAA
>PGTU02011608.1:0-17855 GCA_002896215.2 Cicer echinospermum | reverse complement strand
TGGTGAATTGTGCTGACCCGTGATAGGTGGCACCTAGGTAAACAGTACTGGTCTGTGATAGGCGGTACGTTTACGATTTCCGCTTTTTCTTTTAGTAAATCGTGTTGACCCGTGATAGGTGACACCTCGGTAAACTGTACTGACCCGTGATAGGTGGTACGTTTATGATTTACGCAATTTAGTAAATCGTGCTGACCCGTGATAGGTGGCACCTCGGTAATTGGTACTTTGGCCTGCGATAGGCGGTACAATTATGATTTACGGCCCTTCGAGGAGGGGTTTGGTTTGGAATTCCGAGTCCATGCATTTTGGCATATACGCATTGCATTAGGGTGCTTGGCACGCGAGTCGTATTTGATTTGATTTTATGATTGAGTGATTTGAATTTTGATTTATCGTGGTAATTACGTTGATGTGCTAAGTGTTATGTGTTGGTTATTGGGTGTAGTTATGATGGTTATCGAGATCCATTTGCCGTGGTAATTGCGTAGAACTTTAAGTTTAGGTCGTGGACTTGATTAGAATGAACTTGAGTTAATTCATGAATTTTGGGAAAAATGAATCAGGGAAGGAAATCTGATTTCCCAATCATTGATGGTAGACAGGACTGGCCCAATGGACAAATCGATTAGCCAATCGATTTTTGTAAATCAGTTTTCGATTTAATCATTACGAAATTCGATGCACCAATCGATTGGGCCGCTTAAGTCAGGATCATCCATTTCGACCAAATTGATTTGAATCGATTGGCTTAAAACTAATGATCAGTATCACTCAATCGATTGCCAGGAATCATTTGATTCAGCCAGGATTCTGTTTTCATTAAAACCTTCACCCAATCGATTCCCAATCGATTGGCTAGCGAAAATCCTCAGTTTGAGTTAGATGATTGAATTAACTCATTAATTATCCATGTCTTGTTTTGTATATGTGTTAATTAGGAGATTGAGAACTTCATTTACTTTCATTTTTAATGGGCAAAGATATTGTATGAACTTTTCGCATATTGAAAATCCTGGTTAGGTGCATGCTTAGTTGAAAAGTCATTTTGAGCATTTAAAACTTATTGCTATGTGTTATCTGTTATTTTTTTGGTGGTGACCCTTGCCTCAGATGAGAGTCCAGGACGTCCTACGGTTCGTACCCTACGGACGGGAATGGTGATTGAACGCTTGACGCAGTTACGTTAGGAGGATCTCACGGGGCGCCGTGGAGTCAGGGTGTTTAGCTTTTTGGTAGGCTGATCAGATTAGATGATGTATAGGACTAGGTGTCCTTCCTTTTGGTTTGGAGTATTTTTAGTTTGGAAAACTGTACTCTATACTAATATTGTCGTGACTTTCTTCTTTGAATGGTTTCCATGTACCATTTGTTGTTGTGTAAATTTTTTGGTTATAATGGAGAAACTTTTCCGCTGCTTGTAAATTATATGACTCAATTATTTATCCAAAGACATTTCCTGATTTAATTCTTTGTTTGTCTTTAATTACTTTTCAAAAATATACTCTCGCTTTTGAAAAATGGGGGTGTTATATTTGTGGTATCAGAGCATAGTTTGGTTTTTTGGGGGAGCTGTGGAACCTTGGTTATAGATTGTAGGTCGACCTATAAGTTGGGAGTTGTATTGATCATGGTCGGTTTAGGTGACTTGAGTTGTCAAGTCCAATTTATCTTTATTGTGTTGTTATAGTCGGACGTTATAGTTGGAATTATTTGAGTAGTGTTAAGACTTCTACTTGATAATGGTTTTATAGGAAACCATGCGCCAAGAAGGAAATGACGCTCGACAGAGCCAACGCTAATTGGAATGATCAAATGGCGGAGGACTATGATAACATTGGCTGCTTCTGTTGCTGCACAGACTGCTGCCAAGACTCAACGGGATCTTGAAAAGAGGGAAGAGAATCTGTGCTGCAGAGTCAACGAGGGTTAGAAAGACTTTCCGTCGTACAACCTCCTAAGTTTAAGGGGGATGGAATTCAGAGAAGCGATCATGGATCCAAGAATTGGAGAAAGATCTTTGAAATGATAATTGTCAAGCGGGAGTGAGGTCACCTATTGCCATTATGTGTGTGGGGATGCTGCAGTACTGGTGGGGAAGTGCAAGTTATGATGGGACAGCCACGAGGAGGTGAACAGGATCGTTTAAAAGAAAGTTTTTAGACAAATACAATCTCTAAAAATATATTTTAGTATATAATATACATAATAATTCAATATTTCAGAGGACATACAAATTTTTCTATCAAAGTATATAATGAATTACGCTCAAAGATGTAACTAAAATGTAAAAAGATCTCACACTTTATGTTTATCTAAAAGAAAAAGTTTGGGGCAAGCATGTAAATGATCATTATATGTCATTGTTTCCTATTTCAAGATGTAATAATAACGCACTAATTTAAGTTATTTATGAGAAAACCAGATTGTAAAACTAAAATGTAAGAATTCCACACTTAAAGACAGTACATGCTATTGCCTTCCTATTGAGATATAAAATAAAGAACCTTTAAAATAAACTCAATATAATCGAGAGTTATAAATCATAGTGAGAGAAGAACTGATATCATCAGTGTGGAAGAAGAACATTATCAAGTAATGATGGATGGAGCAATGAATGTCGAAATAACTAAAATGATATTTATTGTTTAGTGTAATTTGTAACTTATGTAATATGAATAGTTCTACAAAAATATTATATGAAAAAATATATTAAAATTTATGCTTAAAACTTAAATTGCATTGATGAATAATAAGATAGAGGAAGAGTGATTGTTAGATGTGCATTTTTTTTTTTATTAAAATTATCCAATATTATTAATTGAGAATTAAATCATAGGAAGAAATCAATAATGATAAGGGAGACCGTTATCATAGATGCATGGAGGAGCATGTGTAATGTCGAATAACTGATCACGATATTTATGTTTGTGAATTGTAACTTATGGCATCTATGAATTGTTCTAAAATAATATATGAAGAAGAATATAATACAAAATCCATGCTAAAAACAAATTGCAAGTATGAAATAGAAAACGAAGAGTGCTTTTTCGATGACTTACCCACATCAATTTTTTTGATTGCAATATTTGATATGAGGTGCTAATTGATGTAGGTCTACTTTATTGTATTGATGGAGAGCAATGAATGCCGTATAACTAATAAAACATGATATTTATTGTATTGTTAATGTGATATGATATGGCATATGAATAGTTCTACTAAATATCATTATAAAAAAAATGTACGGAAATCTTGTGCTAAACCAATTGCAAGTATGATATCAAGAAATGGAAGCAGTGTTTATAAAATAGACTAAAATGTGTCATTGTGTCTTCCTATTTCAAGATAAAAATAACTTACACTATTCTAGTCATGATTTATTTTGTGAGAAAGCAAGATGTAAACTAAAAAATGTAAGAATCCTCACACTTTTTATTTATCTAAAGAAAAGAGAAATAAAAAGTTTGAAAACATGTAAATGATCATGCATGCTATTGTCTTCCTAATTCGAGATATAAATAATTTACACTATATGTGTTGAGAACCTTTAAATGACCCAATATATGAAGAAAAAAACAATGATAGGAAGAGAAGAACTTGTTAACAATAATGATGGAGGAAGACCATTATCAATAATGATGGAGAGCAATGAGTGTCAAATAACTGATAACTGATATTTATTGTATTGTAATTTGAACTTATGTCTATGAATAGTTCTACAAATAATTATATCAAAAAATATATAAAATTTGTGCTAAAAATAAATTGCAAGTATGATAATAAGAAGAGGAGAGTGTTCGTTAGATATGCATTTTTTTTTTTTAAAATGACTCAACATATTAATTGAGAATTAAAATCATAGGAAGAAAAGAAACGTTATCAATTAATAATGGGGACAAATCTTTATCAATAATAATGGAGGAGCCAATAAATGTCGAATAATTGATAATTGATACTTATTGTATGTTAATTGTAACTTATACATATTTATAGTTCTACAATATTATATGAAAATAATGTAATAAATTTGTGCTTAAAACACATTGCAAGTAGGATTTAATAAGAATAGGAAGATTGCTTGTTTATGTGGTACAATTGATTAGAGTCTATTTTATTGTATTGATGAGGCAATGAATGTCGATAACGCATAAGTGATATTTATTGGTATTGTAATTTTGTACTTTGGATACGAATAGTTCTACAAAATATTATATGAAAAAAATGTAAATAAACTCGTGGTAAAACAAATTGCAATTATGATAAAAAGAAGAGAAAGAGTGCTAGTTAATGTGCCACATAAGATTTTTTTTATGGCAATATTTGAATGAGGTAACACCAATTGATGTAGGAGTCATATTAATATATAGACTAAATACCTACCGTGGTCCCTAACTTAATTTTCGTTAACGTTTGTTCTTTATCTTTTTTTTTCCCGATTTGTCCTTATATTTAGTTTTAAGTGACAATTTGATATTTTATGTTTTAAAATGTCAACAATATTATTCCTTATAAACTAATTATCATCCTCAAGTATAATATAATGATATTTTATGTTTCAAAAAAAAAGTCAATAAACATTTCAAACAAAACTCACTAATAATAACTAATTATCATCCTCAATATATGTAATTTACCAAATTCATCACTTAATCTTAAATATACACATATTTTCTCTCCAACAACATCAATAAATAGTGGCAAAATATGAGTTTATTTGAAGATTGAGTTACGATTTGATGATTAAATTTGTTTTATATTACAAAATATTAATTTATTTTAGAGATTTTGTTTGAAATTTTTGATGAATTTTGTGTATAAAAAAAGGATAACATTGTTGACGTTTAAACATAAAGATCAAATTGTCACTTAAAATAAAAATAAATGACCAAATCGGGAAGAAACAAAGATAAAGGACTAAAACGTTAACTGAAATAAAGTTAAGGATCACAAGTGGTATTTAGCCTAATATATAAATAGATATTTATAATAGATATAGAAATTTGTTTTCACCAAAATCCCAAAGATAGAAGTTTTACATCTTAATCACAAAAATCAATTTAAATCCAAATTTTTAAACTCTATATCTATATATGCCACAACTCAGCTAAAAACCCATTTTACTCATCAAAGTTCTTCAAAAAAATTCAAAATCCAAATTTAGTTTAAACCACCTTAATTAATCAAGAACAACAACTCATATGAGTTCAAACTTTTAACGACCTCCAAAGTTTAATATATATCATCATTAAAAATCACATGTAGACATTGTCCAAACTTGTTTAAAGTTCATAAAATTTCTACCGCTCACAATAACTTTTGACATTAAACAAATCACAACAATTCCTTACCACTTTATTTCAAACTTATTCCAAAAATTTGCCATGACCTTTTTATTTCTATATCTTTTCCTCAAACACTTTCAACACTAACAAACATAAAATTTTCATAGTTCTCCCCACCACTAACTCGTGTCCAAAAATTTCGATTCATTTCAAGACTCAAGGAACTAGCTACATAAACATACAAAATTATACAATTGCCTTGAAGGTTACGTATTCAAGGAAACTCAAATTATCCAATTCACAATTTAAAGAAACTAATCAATTGGTTTTGTAAATCAGTACTTTTGTTTAAAATTCCTCATCTCACAATTTTGATTATTTTTTTAAAAAAATATATCACTTTGTTCCCCAAAACATTAACATCTGTTGTCATTTCAATTAAAAAGAACCTAACCAAGCACACTTGCAAAAGTGTTCTTAACTTTACAAACTCAAGCCACTTAAATAAAATTTATATTGTCAGGTCAAATCATTTATTTGAAAATAACTCATTATATTACTCAAACACATACAAAAATCAATTTTTCACATTATGACACATCACATTTAGTCTCAGTAAAAATTTTAGGAGTTGATTAATTTTTTGTTATTCAAGTTACTAACTCCTCTTATTTCAATATTAACAAAATACCAAAGCCAAAAAACAACATACTTTCATTTTACTCCCTTACTTAGAATTTTTATTTTTGAAAGAAAAAGAGTTGAAAGTGTTTCATTATCTTCGTAGACACTAACAAAACCATAGTAGTGTAAAACAAACAAAGATTAAAGCTCAAAACATAATAATAATATATAATAATATAATAATAATAATAACAATAATAATAATAATATAAATAATAATAATAATAATAATAATAATAATAATATAGAAATAATAATAAAAACGCCATTTCCCTCTTATTGATAGTCATGCTTACGGGTTTGAGAGAAAATAAATGAGAAAATGGCTACTTAAAAGTAAGAAAGCTTAGCTCGTTCATCCTCTCAAGTAGAGAAACATCTTTGTAGTTGGATGTATTAGAAAAATAAAGAAAGTGGTAGTAAGATGATGACGATGATCGTGCCATTAATTACGTTTTAGGGAGGGAAATGCTTTTGTTTTTCTCCTTCCCTTAATTAATCTACAAGCTTAATTCCAAATTATTCTCCAAAAATTTATAACACAAAATTAATCACATAAATTATCTAAAATCTCACAATTATCCTTTCCGACACAATCATAATCACATAATATCACTTACTTCTAGTTATTTTCAATATTTCATAATTAAATATTTTTATTCTAAAAAATATTTAGATATTTGTGACTTTTAAGTCACCGCATCTCGCTCAGTCTCCAAGTTTGTTCTTAAACTATCACATAAACTTAAAAAGAAACAAACTTGAGGTTAAACTTATTCACACGTGATGGTAAAACATGATTATAACGTGATGGCTAACATGATTAAAATATAGTGCATTTCTGGATGTAGGAGATGCACACTTGTAATGAGGAAGGAAAGTGAATTTGAAAGAGGAAGGTGGAAATTATGTGAATGGATAAAGAACCTAGTAGAAATAGAATTGGAAAAGTAATAGAAAATTTAATTCAAAATTAAAAGGATCTGTACAAGTTAACCTAAACCCAAATAAACCCATTTTAAATATCAACAACACAATTTTAACAAATTTTGCAAGATAAAACTATTAGACTAGTTGAATATTTCTTTACAATCTACTAATAACTAAAACAAGGTACACTCAAAACTCCACCACAATGACCAATATATGCACATAAGTTCAAATTTATATATTAATAAAAAAATTGGCGACGTTGTACACCTTGTCTCAATCATCTTTATCCGTTTACTATATATTTTACAGCATCTCTATTTTTTTTTAAAAAAAAACAACAGCCATGTTTTCTAGCCATGAGCAATTTTGGATTGTAAATTTTCAATTAGTAACAATAACATTTGATTTGACTTCTAAATTAAATAGAGACTTATGGTCTTGAACATTGTTCTCCTCTGATATTGCATCACTCAAAGAATCAAAAATACTATTTTGGATATTGATAATCATCTCATAGATGATATTGTGTTGTAATAGATAACTTTGACAACCAAAGACCTCATGAATTAAATTTTATACCAGTTGTCTTTACCTCGAATTTCTTGAAGTGTCTCTGAAGGGTTCTAATTATCAATCAAGAGATTCATATTGGAAGCTTTATCACTTCTTATCAATCTCTTTCTTATCAGGAGAGAAAATTCTTTAGGTAAAAGTGGTGCTTCCTAGTTCACTTGTATATGTTCACAAAGAGAGTTAACAACAGATGAGTACTGATACCATAATCTCTTTGTAGTACCAAAAGTTTCTACCTTGTGCAGAGTAGCTATGTTTTAGGACATAATGATTACCACTTTCTATAAAAAATTATGCATCTTCAATAGGTGAGGTTTCCATACCATTATAGTTCTGAAATTGTCTATGGAATTTCTACACCCTTACAAGATTCAAAAACCACAGAAATTTTCATAAGCATGTAAATAAAAAATGATATCTTCATGTTCATAGATGCAATCTCTCAGCTCTTGTATCATATCTAACCGACTAAAATTGGCAAAATGACACCAGTTTTTTGACTTGGTGCTTTGTCAAAAGATGAAGGGGTTCCAATACTTGGAGTGATTGTGAAAAAGAACATTGCAAATACAAATGAGGTAATGTAGATATGATCCAACACTATGGCCTTATTTCCATACCTAATTTGGATTGAAATATTCCCATCCATGAGAAGATGATAAGAAGATCATAGTTTCATATTCATGGTTTAAAGTTGTTCAAATTTTTGCAATCATCATGAGAAAGCATAAGAGAACTCATAAAAAAATTCTTTCTTGGGAGGAACCACCTTCCATGAATTGATCGATTTCCATATTTTAAAAGCTTTTATCGTAAATCTAATACAATGACAACGCGTCCTTAACCCTAGTTCAACTGAAAAATGACGATATTGTTAGGTTGCATGTTTTATAATGTGTGAGTTAATTATGTGGAATTCACCATCTCTTCTAAGAAAAAAATGATAGATGAGTCACAACAAGAAACCAACAACGACATGCATAAACCAAATGCAAACTAGATTAAACTTGAAACTAGATTGAAGAAACCAAACGCGAATCAAAAGCCAAATGTTGAATAGAGTATCCAAGTGTGAATTAGAAACCAAACATGAATCCAGACTTAAAAACAAAACCAAATGCTAAAGCAAAGACAATGCAAAAATAGTTTCAAACACGAGACAAGAATCACATATTGAACACGGGTCTGATTAACCATTATGAAAAAGTAAATAATATTATTTCAAAATATCCTTATCATAAATGCCAAGTAGAATATAATGACTTGAATGTGGTGTATATAATATTTAATTAGAAGGAGTAGTATTTATTCAAAAGTGACATTGAAAATTAAAGGCTTAATTGCAGTCTTGTCCCTCTTTTTAGCTGAATCGCAAAAGTAATCCCTCTTTTGTTTCTCCCCAGCTTTGGTTCTCAAACAGAAGTTTGGTCCAAAACTGATGAAGTTTCATTTTTTTTTTTTTACGTTTATTTAAGTCACACAATGTTTTAAGATCTCGTGTGCAACAATTGTAACCTAAAATCTATTATCATAAATAGTGTGTGGTGCGGCTTAAAGAAAAATGAAATTTCATTCAAGTTTTGGACCAAAACTCTGTTTGGAGATCAAATTGGAGAGAAAACAAATAGAGGGACTATTTTTAAAAATTCAGCTAAAATAGATGAACAAAACTGCAATTAAGCCAAATTAAATAACTATTTTATGCAAAAGTGATAACTAATCGTAAATCGGAAGAAGTATTACTTATATATCGGTCAACTTGTATACATATGGAGAACTACATGGCGCACACAAACAACTAACTATTATTTAAATTATAAAAGACATTTAGTATTTAAATACATAATTAAGTCATTTGTTTCAGCCATCTCGTCCCCATTATGTTTTTGGCTGATGTTCAAATAATGCATGATTCATGAATGTATTTACATATAGTTTATATCGTTTTTGATTCACAAACATGCATAATCTAATAATAATAATAAATAATTAATAATTATAATAATAATAATATAATAATAATAATAATAATAATAATAAATCTTTTGAACACAAGCTATTTAATTTATTGATAAATTTGGAGAAAGGGATAATTTATGTATCCTGACACCGTGACACATATATGATGCTCTGAACTTATTCATACATATACAAAACAAAGCATTGGTAACAAGATGGACCAATTATGTAATAGATAATAATTGGTAATAATTATTTAGAAATGGATGTGACATTTGGAGATTGTAAATTGGTTGCTTTCACATCTGGGGCTATATAATTGACTGTTGAATAATAGGTTCTGGAATAGGCTCTCTCGGCTGGGGTGCTTCGTGCTTGGTGGACTTGTTGCTGGTGGGCGGCTTGTCTTGATGACTGGCGAGGCCGATTGAGTATCCCACGAATTTAGTGTCTAAAATTGAGATTTTCCAACGATATTATTTTAGTTTGTATTTATACAAAGTCAAAATCAGCATGCCCTGTGTGAAACAAGTATAAGAGCACCAAGAACAACATTTGGTAAATATAACAAAAAAGAACCATTTTGATTTGTTTTAATTTTGTTATGTAACATATAGAGAATAAACAAGTTTTTATACTAATTCAATAGAGTCATTTATACAACTCTTGATAAATTAGATGACCACTACAATTCTTAATTGGTCATATATATATTGCCCCTTTATCATTGCTCTCTTAAGTGTTAGTTTTTTTTATTAATTCAACACCACAACCTACAAGAAAACATTTTGAATACCTACGGAAAATTAGCCACGGATCAGAAAACCGTGGGTAAATTAGTTGTTACCACGGAAAAAACCGTGTGTATTGTTGTATAAAATAATTTTTTTTAATTAATTTACCACGGTAATTCCGTGGGTAAAATTAAAAAATCCGTGGTAATGAAAAAAAAAAAATACAATCCTAACTTAAATTTTGCCAAAAATTTTCGTATTATTTTTCCTACGGCTTATCCGTAGGTAATGTCTATTTTTTATAAAAAAATTCTGTTTAATTTTTTAAAAAAGGTCCCCAACAGAAACTAAATTAATTTTAGTAGTGTTAACATAGGCTGCCTTCCAGAACCCAGAAATTTCTCAATACCCAGAAATTTCTCATACCCATAAATTGTACAAGTAAAACCCAGAAAATCGTATGAGCCCTAACCCCTTCTTCTTGTCCGAATCGCCTTCTTCCCTCCCTTCTTCTTGTCCGAATCTCCCTTCTTCTTGTCCGAATCGTATGAGAGCCCTTCTTCCCTCCCTTCTTCTTGTCTGAATCGTATGAGCCCTAAGCTCCTCAGCATCCCAAAGTCTGTCTCGTTCCTCCGCATCCCAAAGCCCGTCTCGTTCCTCCGCATCCCAAGTTCGAGCTGCTTCGCTTCGCTCCTTCTTCTTGTCCGAACCCTCCGCATCCCTGCTTCGCTCCGCTGTGATGATCGCTATCTCTTAAGGTAAGTTATCTTCCTTTAATATCTTTTCATTTTCTGAAATCAATTTTACTGAAATCGATCTTACTGAAAAAGCCCCAATTTGTATTGAAAACCCTAACTTGATTGCTGTTCATGTTCAATTAGGATAGTTAGGTACTGTGTTCATGTTTAACTGTTGCATTTTTATTGTTTATTTACATCTTGATATTAGGTATTGTGTTCAGTTTCATTGTTTATTACATGTAGTTGTTATGTGAGTTAACTGTTGAATCAGAGAACTGATGGTGAGTCTGAGAGAACTTGGTTGCTGTTCATGTTCAATTAGATAGTTAGGTACTGTGTTCATGTTTAACTGTTTGATTTCTAGCATGTGTTAGTTCTTATTCCATCTCGATCTCCATCATATATTTTTAGAAAATCTGAATTTGAGGTTGTTTTGATTATTACGTTTACTAGCTGCTATCTGATTCTTCCATATTCAAACTATGTTTCATTAATGGAAGATGAATGCAACGTGTACTGTGATTTTTCACTGCTATCTGATATTGAATTACTTGCTGTTTTTGTTACAATCAAAGTGAAGTGAGTTGTTATAGGGTTTAAGTTAGAGTTGCTCATCGCTTTAGAAAAGTTAGTTGCAGTTTTCTGTTATGGCAGTTAGTTGCAGTTTTCTGTTATTTAAGTGAGTTGAAGAGATCATAGCTTTAGAAAGTTAGTTGCAGTTTTCTGTTATGGCAGTTTTTTCACTTGAACTTTTAATTTTGAAATTGGAAACAATGAAAGGTAATGAAGTTGTTAATGTTGAGTGCGTTACATCAAATAAGGCATATGATACACTTAATACAGCAAATCAAAGGAGCATTGAATAAAATTTCAACCTTTAATTTGGTCCATTATTTTCGATGATGATGTGTGAAATTCTCTCCTTTTGATATATGAGTCTATATTAGGATTAATTGTTGGTAAAGCTACGTTGCATGACTTGCTACTGTGTCATATTATAAGGTGTATCTACCTATTTTAGAAATGTTGCCACTTTTCAACACTTATAATTGCAAATATATAGGTACAACTATGGATTACTAATTTAAGCTCCTTAATTAGCTTGCTGAGACAGGTTAAGCTGCAATTAACTTCACAAAAAACAGCTGTGATTTTTTTACTATTATACTCGCATCTTCAAGTTAGTATTGTTTCTTGATGCTTATTGTTGTAATTTGTTATGATAAAAATTGTTATTTGTGATTAAATTGAGTACATATATTATTTGTTAGAATGGATGCCGGGAGACAAACTTAGGATATTTTCATAGAGTCCCAGAACTTGGCTGTAGTATATATTACCTGCAGAACGGAAGATAGTCCCAGAACTTGGCTGTAGTTTCTCCAGCAATTAACTTGGCTGTAGTTCTCCCAGCAATTAACTTGGCTGTAGTTTTGGCAGAACGGAAGACAGTCCCACAAAGCAAACATTTCCAAATTAGATAACGGATAAGGCTAAACTGTGTATGACAAACATTATATTTTTTGTATTCTTTGGTATTATAAACCTATATTGTTCACAAAGCAAACCAAGTAAGATAAAAAATGTTCTACCTGAAACTTATTATTGGTGCACCTGGAGTGGGAACTCAAACTTGCAGCTACATCCCACCATAAAAACATTGTTACCTGCATATGAGCTCTCGAACGCTCATGTGCCTCTAATGCTTTTTGTTGGTTTTTTAATTTGTTCTTCCCGAGTCCTCTCAAAAGTATCATAATTCCCTCTATAATAGTCAACTTTTGTGTGGACATTATTTTTCTAAGGATTGTGTGAAAATATATTTGAATTTTTATTGTCTTGTTAACACCTTTGTATGGTGTATTGTGACTTCACGGGATTCTTTCTTGTTAACAGGACTTTCATTTGCTAACAGGACTTTCAATTTTGCAGCTGCTGTTAGGAGTTTCATTTGCTAATAGGAATTTCGGTTACAAGTCCCATTATATCCCTAATAGTTGGTAGTGAAGACGAAGCACTGCAAGCAAGCCGGGTATGTTTCATTCCATCATTTTTGGTGCTCAATGAACCTAAGTATCACATGAGTCTAGTTCAATTCATAAATAATTAAAAAAAGTGTCCAAGCGGTTGAAATAAAAATTGTGATAGTAAATATTGAATGGGCAAAACATGATTAATGTGTGTGTCAAAAAAGACAAGTGAAAGTTGCAATAATTTGCTATAATGATACATTGCATTTGCTTCCTTGTTTCAATAAATTGAGTCCTGATTTGATTTGAGTTGATTTTACTATACTATTCTATTTGATTTTTACTATACTATACTATTCTATTTGATGTGAATTATCTATTTGATTTTATTTTACTATACTATTCTATTTTACAAATGTTAGCAGTTTCGTTGCTCCTCAATTCTTTGTTTGTCCTTCAAAGTATGGATGGCTACCACCCAGATCGTAGTTTGGGTAATATGATAGACTTTATGTTCAATGAGGGGGGTTGAAACCAGCATTTGCAAAAGGTGTTGAAGAGTTTATAACAAAGGCAATAAGTCGTAATCAGTTTGTAGGAAGATGGTGGCATCAGATGTCCTGTCACAATTGTATGTGTAGCGGTGTATTGTCTGCAAGTGAAGTCAAACTTCACTTGTATAGGTTTGGGTTCCAACCAAATTATTGGTATTGGACTCAACATGGTGAAGAAGCTCCACATGTTGACCCAGAAAAGTTCCAAGTAGTAGTGGATATATTGATAACGATGATCCATTTACGTTAATGCAACATATGGTCGATGATGCATTTGGTCCAACTTATGACTTCCAAAATATGGGTGATTGAGGGCAACGAGGAAGAGATTTAATGAAGAGCCTCCAAATGAGGATGCTCAAGACTTTTATGATTTGTTTAACTGCTGCAAACAAACCCTTATATGAGGGGGCTTCTGATTCAAAACTTTCAATATGCGTGAAACTTTTAGCTTGCAAATCAAATTGAATGTTCCGCAGAAAATGTCTTGATTTCTTTGCACCATGCTTGTAGATGTGTGTCCTTTTAAGGATTCACTTCCAAAAAATTTTACCAAGCGAAAAAAACTGGTGACAATGCTAGGATTGAAGTCTGAGAAAATTGATTGTTGTGTTAAAGTGTTTCATGTTGTACTACAAAGAGAATAGTGCAGATATAGAGTGTAGGTTTTGTCATGAACCCCGATATGTTCCTCGTAAGCCTGGATAGGTAACCACAAAGACATTCCAGTTAAGAGGATGTTCTATATGCCAATCACTCCTAGGTTAAAAAAGATGTATGCATCAACGGAAACTGCTGCCCAAATGAGATGGCATCAACATAATAGATCAATTCAGGCATTTTACGTCATCCATCTGATGGGGAAGCTTGGAATCATTTTTGATGCAAGGTATCCAGACTTCGCAAATGAACCAAGAAATGTAAGGCTTGGGTTATGTTCTTATGGCTTCACGCCATACATTCAGCATCTTCATCCCCATATTCTGTTGGCCTGTTGTTGTACCCCGTATAATCTCCCGCCTGAAATGTGCATGACTAAACCATTCATGTTTTTGACTTGTCTCATACCTGGACCATCTAACCCAAAAGCAAACATTGATGTGTATTTACAACCATTAATAGACGAGCTTCAACAATTGTGGAGTGAAGGGCTTTGACTTATGATATTTCCATGAAACAAAACTTTGTAATAGGGCAACCTTAATTGGACAATTAACGATTTCCTGCTTATGCATGTATCTGGATGGAGTACTCAAGGTAAGTTGGCATGTCCGGTGTGTATGGATGGAAATAAGGCTTTACTTTAAAAATACGGTGGAAAAAATTCATGGTTTGATTGTCACCGTCGTTTCTTACCTCATAATCATGCATTTAGAAGAAGAAAAAAAGGGTTCACTAAAAATAGGGTTGTGAAGGATGAACCTCCTCCAATATTGAATGGTGAAGAAGTTTGGGGTTTGGTTCACAATATTCCACGAGTGATAGATAATGACATACTAAATTGTCTGGATATGGAGTTAGCCATAATTGGACTAAACGAAGCATATTTTGGATCTTCCATACTGAAAAGATAATTTATTAAGCATAATTAGATGTCATGCACATAGAAAAAAACTTCTTTGATAATGTGTTTAACACTGTCATGAATGTTAAGAACAAGACTAAGGACAATGAAAAAGCACGAATGGACTTGGCCATCATTTGCCAACGTAGCGACCTGGAGTTGGTTCCACATAAACAATGGAAAAATGAAAAAACCTAAGGCAAATTATTGTCTACGTCTAGTGAGGCAAAGAAAGTTTGTAAATGGATAAAGGAGCTTAAGATGCCAGATGGGTATGCTTCTAACTTGGCAAGATGTGCAGATGTTAATAGAGGACAAATGAATGGGATGAAAAGCCACGATTGTCATGTATTTATGGAGTGTTTGCTTCCATTTGCATTTAGTTCATTGTTTTGACCATGTGTGGAAACCATTAACAGAATTAAGTCAATTCTTTAAGGGCTTGTGCAGCAATACCTTAAGACATGATGAATTGGTCAAATTGGGTGAAAATATTCCATTCATCATATGCAAACTTGAAAGAATCTTTCCACCAGGATTCTTTGATTAATGGAGCATCTTCCAATTCCACCTCCCGTATGAGGCAAAACTTGGTGGTCAGTTCAATATCGAATGATGTATCCATTTGAAAGGTAATTTATATTCACCTTTAACGTTCATTTTTTTCTAAAATATTTCCACTTTTATTAAGTTATTGCTCTCACTTTTCCAGAATGATGGGTGATTTTAAGCGCACAGTGAAAACAAGGCTAGAGTGGAAGGCTCAATATGTATGTCATACTTACATCGAGAGACAAAACATATTTTTGTTCCCATTATTTCAAAACAATCTCTTTGTTTAATAGAAGCCAACGTAATGAAAGGTGCAAAATTAAATGATGTTCACAACAACACTGTCAATTAGCAATCAATTAGGACGTCCTAGTGGAAGGCCAAAACACATTGGTTGAGTGATGCTGAAAGAAGGTCTGCTCATGTAACACATCCTCATCAATTGCAACGAGGTCAAGCCATATATTGAGTAAGTAGAATGTAAGCACACACCCCACATAATCACCAAATACATGTAATAACAATTCTCTCATTATTGACAGCGCCTTTTTGCACTCTAAATTCCATTCTTGAAGAAGATCCTATATCTCAAACTCGTATACATGGAGAATTCCCAGAATGGTTTCGTGCGTATGTAAGTGCTTTATTGAAGTTTGTTGCAAATAAAATTAGAACTTCTCACCTAACTATTGTGAATATCATGTTTGTATAGGCCATTGACAAGGAAAATGCGTGACTGACCCTAACTTGTTATCATTAGCTTGGGTCCTAACTCAATGGTTAAAACTTGGCACAAGTATTACATTAATGGGTACAATTTCACACAAAAGCTTGGTCCAGGGTAAAGAAAACCATAAATAGTGGAGTTTATGTGAAAGGGGTTACTGGAGGAGGGAAGATGATTTCTATGGAGTCATCCAACATATCTTCGAGTTGGGAGTATTACAAATTGTCTCACAAAGTAGCCTTGTTTTATTGCCAACGGTTTGATCCTAGACGGAACAGAGAACCAAAGTTCATCCACAATATGATATTGTAGATATCAAGATATAAATCGAAATATGATCTCTATGATCCCTTCATAATTGCACAAAAAGCTAGACAGGTGTATTATGTACCCTATCCTGAAATGCGAACTGATAAGCGTCACTGGTTGCAGCTATCAAAACAAAGCCTATGGGTCATGTAGAGGTGGATGAGCCGATGAGGACATGCCATATCAAGATGAAGATATGGCACATGTTGAACAATTAACTGAAATTGAAGAAATGGTTGGCTTGCATGATGAAACACATGCGATGAAGAAAGTCAATTAACGTTTGTTCCAAATATTCCAATTGATAATGATAGTGATATGGATGATGAAGATGGGGATGATTTTTCAATTGACATTTGAATTTTTTAGTAAGTATAAATAGTAGTTGATTTTTATAAAATCTTCATTATTCTACCTTTGTATATTAGTTTTAGATCAAGTTTCTTTAATGTTGTAGAGTTGATAATCTTGAATTGTGTTACTAGGTGTGCTAATTGTTTTTATTTATGTATTTTTTATAGATGACTCAAAAAAAAAAATATTAGACTCAAGCTTCCTTTGAAGAAAAATCGCATGATTTTACCCGCATAAGGTAACTCAAGCAGCTTCAGCAGTACAAGCAACAATTATCATTTCACTAGATGCCAATGCCACTACACCACCTCACAATATAGTGCGACATCCCACCCAACCAACATTTAAGCCTCTACCCAACAAGCTGCAGTGCTCCACTCCCACCTAATAAGGTCATCAATCTGAACCAATTATAGTGATGATGCCCACACCAAATTTTGTCCCAAAAGACAACATTTCCCCGACTGTTGATTGTTCACCGTCACAACCATTAACATTCAGTTGCTTCACGACATACTTCAATTTCCGCTAATCCACCACCTTCAATACCGCTTGATATTGGTAATAAGACTCAAGGGTCAAGATGTGCAGATGCTAGTCATGGGGTTGCGCCTGATGGGAGAACAATGATATGGCCAGATGGTCGAGGGAATGTAACTACATAAGGATTAAATTTTCATTACTACATAAGGATTATGGTTCATTTGAAGTTATTTTTTTTTAAATTGTTTGCAGGTGGTTACCGTGTAGGGTGGCCTCCAAGGCCCTCACCTCAGTCATTACATCACAATATGTTGATCCGTATCCTAGCTGGGGAGCAATCCCAGAATTAACTTTGGAACGTTGGTTCGACAAATTTGGTGTAAGATTAAGTTATATATCTTGTTAATTAGTTGAACTATTGTGTGGATGCTAAT
>PGTU02011606.1:0-24105 GCA_002896215.2 Cicer echinospermum | reverse complement strand
AAAAGATTAATTAACTTGGCTAAAAAGCCTGCCGAGCCAAATCACAATACACCAAAAATACAATGAAATGGTAATTAAAATTATGGGTCTTGAACAACGTCACAAGATGTTAAGTAACAAAATGGATTAGAATAAAACAAGGCATATGAAAAATGACCTAAATGTTAATCTAGTGACACAAACAAAAATTATAGGTATGACAAAAAATATTGTTATAGCACAAAATTATATGACGAAAATGACCTAAATGTTAATTCAATAACACAAACGCACTTATTGGATCCACAAGAATGGTTAAGAACCAAAAAGGATTAGAATAAGCTGAGGGATGCAAAAAGTTACCTAAATGTTAATCTTAGTGACACAAAAGCACTTATTGGAAGCACAAAAATTGTTTACAAACCAAAATGGATAGCAATAAGCCGTAGGATGTACAAGATTGGTTAAGAACCAAAATGGATTCGAATAACCTGAGGAATGACGAAAAATGACCTAAATTTTAATCTAGTGACACCAACACACTTATTGGATGCACAAAATTGGTTAACCAACCAAAACAGATAAAAATAAGTCGTAGGATGACGAAAATGATCTAAATGTTGATCCAATGACACAAACACACTTAATGGAGGCACAAGATTGGTTAAAAACCAAAATGGATTAGGATAAGCTGAGGGATAAACAAAAAATGACCTAAATGATAATGTAACAACACAAACAAACTTAATGGATGCACAAGATTGTTTACGGATTAGAATAAGCCGATGAATGATGAAAAAGACCTAGATGTAAATCTAGTGACACAAACAAAATTATTGGATGCACAAAAATGGTTGACAAACCAAATGGATAGGAGTAAGCCGAAGGATGAAGAAAATGACCTAAATGTTAATCCAATAACACAAACGCACTTAATGGATACACAAGATTGGTTAAGAACAAAAATGGATTAGAATAAGCTGACGGATGACGAAACGTTACCTAAATGTTAATCTAGTGTCACAAACGCACTTATTGGATGCACAAAAATCGTTAACAAACCAAAATGGATAGGAATATGCCGTAGGGTAAGGAAAATGACCTAAATGTTAATCCAATGACACAAACACACTTAATGGATGCAAAAATTGGTTAACAACCAAAATGGATTTGAATAAGCTGAGGGATGACGAAAAATGACCTAAATGTTAATCAACTGACACAAATGCACTTATTCGATGCATAAAATTTGTTAACTAACCAAAAGGGATAAAAATAATTCGTAATATAGCAAAAATGACCTAAATATTAATCCAATGACATAAACACATTGAACGGATAGATAAGATTGGATAAGAACCAGAATGTATTAGAATCAGCCAAAGGATGGCGAAAAATGACTAAAATGTATATCTAGTGACACCAACGCACATAATGGATGACAAGATTGGTTAAGAACCTAAACGGATAAGACTAACACGAGGGATGATGTAAAATTACCTAAAAATGTTAATCTAATGACACAAAACACACTTAATGGATGCACAAAATTGGTTAACAACCAAAATGGATTTGAATAAGCTGAGGCATGACGAAAAATAACATAAATGTTAATCAAGTGACACAAATGCACTTGTTACAGGCACAAAATTGGTTAACTAACCAAAAGGGATAAAACTAATTCGTATGATAACAAAAATGACTTAAATATTAATTCAAAGACACAAATGCATTGAACGGATGCATAAGATTGGATAGAAATAGTTTATAAACAAAAAAGGATAGGAATAAGCCGTAGATGATGATAAAAATGACCTAAATGTTAATCCAATGACACATACTTACTTAAGGGATGCACATCATTGGTTAAGAACTAAAATGGATTAGACTAAGCGGTGACAAAAAATGACCTAAATGTTAATGCAATGACACAAACACACTTAAAAGAAACACATGATTGGTTAAGAACCAAAATGGATTAGAATAAGCCGATGGATGATAAAAAAAATGACCTAAATATTAATCAAATGACATAAACGCACTTAATGGATGCACAAATTAGTTATGTACCAAAATGGGTTAGAATAAGCCGAGGGATGCTAAAAAATGACCTAAATATTAATCTATTGACACAAACGCACATATTGGATGCACAAAATTGGTTAACAAAACTAAATCGATAGGAATAAGACGTAGGATGGCGAAAATGAACTAAATGTTAGCCCAATGACACGAACGCACTTAATGGATGCACAAGATTGATTAAAAACCCGAATTGATTAGAATATGCTAATGGATGACAAAAAATGACCTAAATGTTAATCCAATGACACAAATGAACTTATTGGATGCACAAGATTGGTTAAAAACCCTAATTGGACAAGAATAAGCCTAGGGAGGACGAAAATGACCTAATGTTCATCCAATGACACAAACATACCTATTGGATTAGAATAAGCTGAACGATGACAAAAATGACGTAATTATTAATCAAATGACACAAATGCACTTAATGAATACAAAAGATTTGTTAAGAACCAAAACGGATTTAGAATAAGCCGACGAATGACGAAAAATGACCTAAATGTTAATCTAGTGACACAAACGCACATAATGGATGCACAAGATTAGTTAAGAACCAAAATAGATTAGAATAAGCTGAGGGATGACGAAAATGACCTAAATGTTAATCTGGTGACTCAAACAAAATCATTGGATGCATAGAAATAGTTTACAAACAAAAATTGATTGGAATAAGCCGTAGGATTATGAAATGACCTAAATGCTAATCCAATGACAAAAACGCACTTAATGGATGTACATGAATGGTTATAATCCAAAATGGATAAGAATAAGCCGAGGGATGATGAAAAATGATCAAAATGTTAAACCCAATGACACAAATGCACTTCATGGATGCACAAGATTGGTTAAGAAACAAAAATGGATTAGAATAAGACGACGGATGAAAAAAAATGACATAAATGTTCCTCCTATGACACAAAAGCACTGAATAGATACTCTAGATTGGTTAAGTATAAAAATCGATTAGAATAAACTGAGGGATGCTGAAAAATGACCTAATTGTAAATCTAATGACGCAAACGCACATATTGGATTCACAAAATTAGTTATGTACAAAAATGGATTAGAATAAGTCGAGGGATGAAAAATCACATAAATGTTAATCTAGATGACACAAACGCACATATTGGATGCACAATATTGGTTAACAAAAGAAAATCGATAAGAACAAGCCTTAGGATGACAAAAAATAAGCTAAATGTCATTCCAATGACACAATCGCACTTTAAGGAGGCATAAGATAGGTTAAAAACTAAAATGAAGGTTAAATGTTAAACCAATGACACAAACGCACTTAATATATGCACAAGATTGGATAAGAACCAAAGATGGATTAGAATAAGTTGAAGGATGACAGAAAATGACCTAAACGTTAATCTAATGACACAAACGCACTTAATAGATGCAAAAGATAAGTTAAGAACCAAAATGAATTAGAATAAGTCGACAGATAATGAAATAATGACCTCAATGGTAATCTAGTGACACAAATGCACATATTGGATGCACAAAAATGGTTAACAAAACTAAATCAATTGGAATAAGCCGTAATGGATGATGAGAAAATGACCTTAATGTTAATCTAATGAATCAAACACACTTAATGGATACACAAGATTGGTTAAGAAACTAAATGGATGGATTAATATGTTGAGATTCTATGACGAAAATGACCTAAATGTTAATCTAATGACACAAACGCGCTTAATGGATACACAAGATTGATTAAAAACCAAAATGGATTAAAATAACTGTGGATGAGGTAATGACAATTATTGGATGACGAAAAAGACCTAAATATTAATCTAGATGACAAAAACACATATATATTAATGGATGACACAAAAATAGTATACAAACCAAAATGGATTAGAACCAAAATGGATTAGAATAGGATGACGAAAAATGACCTAAATGTTAATCTAATGACACAAAAACACACTTAATTGGATGCACAAGATTGGTTAAGAACCAAAATGGATTAGAATAAGCCGTAGGATGACGAAAAATGACCTAAATGTTAATCTAATGACACAAACACACTTAATGGATGCACAAAATTGGTTAACAAACCAAAATGGATAGAATAAGTCGTAGGATGACGAAAATGACCTAAATGTTAATCCAATGACACAAACGCACTTAATGGATGCACAAGATTGGTTAAAAATCAAAATGGATTAGAATAAGGAATAAGATGTAGGATGAAAAATGACCTAAATGTTAATCTAATGACAAAAACGCACTTAATGGAGATGCACAAGATTGGTTAAGAACCAAAAATATATGACAAAAAATGACCTAAATGTAGAATAAGACACTGAAACGCACTTAATGGATGCAAAAGATTGGATAAGACGAATAAAAGGATGACATGACCTAAATGTTAATCTAATGACACAAACGCACTTAATGGATGCACATGATTGGTTAAGAACCAAAATAAATTAGAATAAGCCGAGGGATGACTAAAAAAATGACCTAAATGTTAATCTAATGACACAAACACAATTATTTGATGCACAAAGATTGTTAAAGAACCAATATGGATTAGAATAAGCCGAAGGATGACTAAAATGACCTAAATGTTAATCTAATGACACAAAAGCACTTAATGGATGCACAAAATTGGTTAAAAACCAAAATGAGATAGAATAAGTTGTAGGATGAAAAAAATGACCTAAATGTTAATCCAATGACACAAACGAACTGAACGGATGCACAAGATTGGATAAGAACCAAAATGGATTAGAATAAGCAGAGGGATGACGAAAAAATGACCTATATATATTAATCTAGTGACACAAACACACAAATTATTGGATACAAAAAAATACTGTTAACAAACCAAAATGGGTTAGAATAAGCCGATGGATGCTGAAAAATGACCTAAATGTTTAATCTAATGACACAAACGCACTTAATGGATGCACAAGATTGGTTAAGAACCAAAATGGATTAGAATAAGTCGAGGGATGACGAAAAAATGACCTAAATGTTAATCTAGTGACACAAACACAATTATTTGATGCACAAAAATGGTTAACAAACACAAAATGGATTGGAATAACCCGTAGGATGACAAAAATGACCTAAATGTTAATCCAATGACACAAACACAATTAATGGATGCACAAGAAAGGTTAAGAACCAAAATGGATTAGGATAAGCTGAGGATGAAGAAAAATGACCTAAATGTTAATCTAATGACACAAACGCACTTAATGGAAGCACACGATTGGTTAATGTAGTACACAAACACAGTTATTGGATGCCCAAAAATGGTTAACAAACCAAAATGGATTGAAATAAGTTGTAGGATAATGAAAATGACCTAAATGTTATTTCAATGACACAAACACTCTTAATAGATGCACAAGATTGGTTAAATATCAAAATGGATTAGGATAAGCCGTGGGATTTTGAAAAATGACCTAAATGTTAATCTAATGACACAAATGCACTTAATGGATGCACGAGATTGGTTAAGAACCGTTAAAAATTTATTGTAGCAGAATTTATTATCGATTTTTTTTTTAAAATGTCACATCTTACTGAGAAATTCATCTGTCAATTGAGTAGCGTTGAGAGTAGATATTTTTATTAAATTAGATTGAGAAGTAAGTTATGTGATGTGTGTAAAAATTATTAGATGTTGTAATTATTATTTTAGTAAAAACTTAAATATTTAATGATAATAATTTTTTTATATGTGAAAAATGATAAGGAAAATAGCCATTTTTAGAGCCATCAGCTGAGACACTCCCTCTTATCACTCGTTCCATCATTTTCTTCTCCTTTAAGCAAAAAAAAATAAAAATCATAGTGTTAGTGTTTTGACCAAGAACACAAATCACCATTTTCCTCCTTGATCCAAGCTTTGTTTCAAGAGAATTTTGGAAGACAAATTTGTCCTCTCTACTAGGGGAAGCTAGTGTACCATTTTGATTGAGGTAATAAAATTTCCTTCTCTTCCTATTCTTGCAATATCATGGGCATGCTTGTGTTGGGAAATGTAACACCCCGTTTTTCAAAGCGAGGGTATATTTTTTTTTTCAAAAGAATTTAAAATAAAGCAGAGAAATAAATAAAGAAATGCCTTTGGATAAATAATTGAGTCATTATAATTTACAAGCAGCGGAAAAGTTACTCCAATTATAAATCCAAACCATTTACCCAACAACAAATGGTACATGTAACCCATCGAAAATAACATGTCAAGCTGACAATATTAGTATAGGTACAGTCTTCCATTTTAAGTAAATGCAATACAAAAGAAAGACATCTGATCCCTCTATGTCAACCTAATCTGATCATTTTACAACACAACTAAACACCCTGACTGATCTCCACGCGCCCCGTGAGATCCTCCTAACGTAGCTGCAGTCAAGCGTTCCCATCTCCATTTCCGTCCGTAGGGTACGAACCGGTAGGATCGTCCTGACTCTCATCTGAGGCAAAGCCCAGATTTCCACAATAATTGTAAAGGTCACCAACCGAAAATAACAGTTAATACATAACATTTAAGTTTTAAATGCTAAAAATAACTTTTCAACTAAGCATGCACCTTAGCAGGATTTTCAATATGCGAAAGTTCATACAATACTTTGCCAATTAAAATGAAAGTAAAATGAGGTTCTCAATCCCCTAGTTATAACATAACAAATCAAGACATGGATAGTTTCATGAGCAAACAATCATACACTAAAACTGAGGATTTTCACTGAGCCAATCGATTAGGCAATCGATTGGGGTGAAGGATTTTGATGAAGACAGAATCCTGGGCTTAATTCAATCGATTGGGAAATCGATTGAGTGAGTACTGAGCCCTAGATTTTAAGCCAATCGATTTCCAAATCGATTTGGTCGAATATGGATGAGTCCCTGACTTAAGGCCAATCGATTGCCAAATCGATTTCTTAAATGATTTCGAAAAACTGATTATAAAATCGGTTGGCCAATCGATTTTGTTACTTTAGCCAAGTCCCTGTTAACCTAGCAAATCGATTGGGAAATCGATTTCCCTGTATATTCTTTCAAAAATTCATAAACTAACTCAATCACATTCATGCATAATCCCAATTCTTAACACTTAACACTGATAACACAATTACTACGACATCATGGATTTCGAAATGGTATTGCAATCAAACATGTTATCACCAAATTCCAAAACATAACACTTAGCATTTATAACACATTACTACACAAAACAAAATGAACAACAGTTCACAAATTAACAGGGTGTAGTCTCTCACGAACAAACACCTGTGCAGTCTCTCACGGACAAACACAATTCCCTCAGGAACGTAAGTCGTAAACGTACTACCTATCACGGGTCCGTACCGTTTACCGAGGTGCCACCTATCCCGGGTCTGCACAACTTACCAAACGTAAATCGTAAACGTACTGCCTATCACGGGCCCGTACCGTTTACCAAGGTGCCACCTATCACGGGTCTGCACGATTTACCAAAACATACATACGTAGACGAGACATTAAGAGATTCCCCTTTCTTAATTCTCATCTAACTTAAACCAGGGCGTAGTCTCTCACGGACAAACCCCTGCGCAGTCTCTCACGAGCAAACGCAATTCCCGCAGGAACGTAAGTCGTAAACGTACTACCTATCACGGGTCCGTACTGTTTACCGAGGTGCCACCTATCCCGGGTCTGCACAACTTACCAAACACAATTCCCTCAGGAACGTAAGTCGTAAACGTACCACCTATCACGGGTCAGTACTGTTTACCGAGGTGCCACCCATCCCGGGTCAGCACAACTTACCAAACGTAAATCGTAAACGTACTGCCTATCACGGGCCCGTACCGTTTACCAAGGTGCCACCTATCCCGGGGCAGCACGATTTACCGAAACACACATAAATAAACGAGACATTAAGGGATTCACCATTCTTAATTCTCATTTAACTTAACAATTTTCAAGACAAAACATTCAGTAAATAAGTCATTAAGAGATTCCCCATTCTTAATACTCATTTACTGAAACGATTTTCAAAAACGAACATTAAGTAACCGAGACATTAAGAGATTCCCCATTCTCAACGCCCAGTTAACTTAAACAATTTTCAAAACAAAATATTAAGTAACCGAGACATTAAGAGATTCCTCATTCTCAACGCCCAGTTAACTTAAACAATTTCAAAACAAAATATTAAGTAACCGAGACATTAAGAGATTCCCCATTCTTAACGCTCAGTTAACTTAAACGATTTTTCTTTAAAACAAAATATTAAGTAACCGAGACATTAAGAGATTCCCCATTCTTAACGCCCAGTTAACTTAAACGATTTTCAAAAACAAAATATTAAGTAACCGAGACATTAAGAGATTCCCCATTCTTAACGCCCAGTTAACTTAAACGATTTTTCTTTAAAACAAAATATTAAGTAACCGAGACATTAAGAGATTCCCCATTCTTAACGCCCAGTTAACTTAAACGATTTTTCTTTAAAACAAAATATTAAGTAACTGAGACATTAAGTGATTCCCCATTCTTAACGCCCAGTTAACTTAAACGATTTTCAAAACAAAATATTAAGTAACCGAGACATTAAGAGATTCCCCATTCTTAACGCCCAGTTAACTTAAATGATTTTTCTTTAAAACAAAATATTAAGTAACCGAGACATTAAGAGATTCCCCATTCTTAACGCCCAGTTAACTTAAACGATTTTCAAAACAAAATATTAAGTAACCGAGACATTAAGAGATTCCCCATTCTTAACGCCCAGTTAACTTAAACGGTTTTTTTTTATAACAAAAATATTAAGTAACCGAGACATTAAGAGATTCCCCATTCTTAACGCCCAGTTAACTTAAACGATTTTTCTTTAAAACAAAATATTAAGTAACCGAGACATTAAGAGATTCCCCATTCTTAACGCCCAGTTAACTTAAACGATTTTCAAAACAAAATATTAAGTAACCGAGACATTAAGAGATTCCCCATTTTTAACGCCCAGTTAACTTAAACGGTTTTTCTTTAAAACAAAATATTTAGTAACCGAGACCTTAAGAGATTCCCCCATTCTTAACGCCCAGTTAACTTAAACGATTTTCAAAACAAAATATTAAGTAACCGAGACATTAAGAGATTCCCCATTCTTAACGCCCAGTTAACTTAAACGATTTTTCACAAACAAACGCACATTAAGTAAACAAGACATTAAGAGATTCCCCATTCTTAATGCTCATTTAACTTAATGGTTTTCAAATTCCACACAACACAAACTCAAACAAATTCTCACATCAAACATATCAATTCATTTATTCACAAATCCAACCATACACATATCAAATTTCATCAATATCAATTAAGAGCATGTCAAAAAAAACGGACACAAATCGACACAATCCACTACTCAAAACACACAAGTTTCATTTACTCAAAATCTTACATACGTGAGGTAAATTCATTTTTCCCAAAATAATACTCAAACCCTAACAAGATCCTTTCCACACAATCACAGATAAGTCCCTAAATGCAAACTAAAAGTTTGGAAGGAGCCCTTACCTTCGCGTTAGCTCTAACGTGCGATTACGGCACCGTGAGTAAATCCGGTAAAATTTCCGCTCGCAACGCCGCTTCCGAAATTGGTCCACTAGCACCGTAGTACGGAGGTGAGCAACCTTCCCTTCTATCACCTCTTGAAACGACGTTTAGATCTAGGTGAAACGGGGAGGTTTGTGTTTGAATCTCAAATACCGTTTTTCTTCGTTTTCGAATCAAAGAGGAAGAGTGGAGTTGCGAAATCCTTGTTCTATCACTCACCCAACCTTGGGTTACTAGTTTTGAAGAAAAGGAAGCAACGAAAATGAAAAATGGGAGAAGGAGGGAAATTGGTCGCGGGTGGCAGAGGAAGAAGATGGAAAATCAGATTTTCCTTCCTTCCTTTTTCCTTTCTTGTTTTTCCTTCCTTTCTATTTCCTTCTTTCCTTTATATAACCTTTTCTTTTCCTTTTCCTTCCTTCTATTTCCTTTCTTTCTATTCTCTCAAAGCAAACATATATATATATATATAATATATATATATATATATATTAAATATAACTTAACAAATATCTCAAAATATCTAGATATTTGTTAAATTACCATTTCACCCGTAACGCATTAAATTCTCCGTAAAGGATTTACCGCACTTAATTTAAATTTATTTATCGACGAGTAATTCTAAACGGGGTCAAAATAACTTTTTGATCCTATACACTCCATAATATTATTAACTTTGGCTAAAAAAAAACCTCCGAGCCAATATCCAAAACATATAAAATACATAAAGTGTACTTTAAAATTATGGGTCTTACATTACTCCCCCCCTAAAATTAGTTTCGTCCTCGAAAACTATGTGTCGATAAATAGCTCTGGGTGTTGTGCTCTCATCTTGCTCTCCAATTCCCAAGTCGCATCTCCAGTAATTGGGTTCCAAATCACCTTGACCAACGAAACATCTTTGGTCCACAATCCTCACAGGTGGTACTTCGAATGTCAAGTTATCCTTCAGTCGGATTGTGTCTAGTTCGATCACATGTGATGGATCTGCAAGATATTTCCCCAACTGTGATACATGAAACACGTCATGAATGTTGGACAGTATCGGAGGCAATGCAATCCGATAAGCCACATGCCCAATTCCTGCAGAAATCTGATATGGTCCAATGAATTTCGGAGTCAACTTCTTCGATTTCAACGCCCTACCAACTCCCGTAGTAGGTGTGACTCTCGGAAATACATGGTCACCCTGTTCGAATTCTATGAGTCTGCGACGCTTGTCCGCGTAACTCTTCTGACGATCTTGTGAAGTCTTCATTTTCCCCTTGATTTTCCTTACCTTAGCTGTAGTCTGTTGCACCATCTCTGGTCCGACGATCATATTCCCACCGTCCTTATACCAACACAAGGGCGTTTGACACTTGCGCCCATATAAAGTCTCATCTGGAGCCACTCCAATACTTGCGGGGAAACTATTGTTGTAGGTGAACTCAATCATAGCTTCGTTCCCAATGCTTCGTGCAATGCTCCCAAAAATGTGATGTAAACTTCGGGTCACGGTCTGATACAATACTCGATGGTACTCCGTGTAATCTCTAAAGGTTGCAACACCCCAGCAGGTCGCTGATGTTCCACCTTGTACGGAACATCTACCTAGTACCAAACCTAAACACTAAGTATGACGCCGACACATTGAGTACAATGTATCATTACCCAGTGATAGGGCTTCCCATCCCTATCAAGAATGATCTTGGGTTATTGTAGAGGTAAACAATCAAATTAATCGAGAAGTCCCTATTCTGAATGGTTATTTGACAAAGTAGACATGCATAATTTACTGTCAAAGTCTTAGGAGTAAAGTAGACACGAACAACTTCAAACGATATACATAATCCATAGCAATGTAGGAATGGGTTGCCCCCGAATCAGAAAGTGTAGTTAGGAGGTTACCTGTAATCGCACAATCATATTGAATCAGATCGCTAGATAAATTTCCAACTTCAGCGCCGACGCAATACACCTGTCCTCTAGCAGTAGGAAGAGTAATCCTAGCTACATCCACCATTGGTTCCACCTTCGGAGCCTCGCAATTCCTTGCAAAGTGCCCTGATTTATGGCAATTGTAGCAAGTAGTACTGTTAAAGGTACAAGCATAAGCATAATGTCCTTTTTCTCCACATCGGAAACATCGTATACCTTGTCCCACTTGCCTCTCAAGGTCTTGGTTCCCTGGGTTATCCCGTCCCCCGTTGTTATCATGTGGTCGATTATAAGCTTTAGCAACCTGTTTTCCCTTGTTCTGATACTTCGCCCGACTAGGTCCTCCTGAGTTAAAATTCCCTCCTCGGCAAGCTCTCTTATTCTTCATATCCTCAACTTCTCTACATTTTTCCACAAGAACCTGGAAACGTTGAATTCCCAAGGGTAAGACAAAATCTTGAATCTCATACTTTAGTCCGTCTTGGAAACAATGACACAAGAATGGCTCGTCAATCTCTTCACGGAAAAATCTGAAATGCCTTGATAGTGATTCAAACTTAGCACATTCGCCCACGGTCATGTTCCCCTGATGTAGCTTCAGGAAATCATCACCCAGTCTAGTCCTGATACTCATCGGGAAGTATTTGTCGAAAACTTCCCTTTGAAAGATTCCCAGTTTCACCTCCTCGTGAGCTGATCTCATCAACAACCTTGTACTCCTCCACCAGTACTCAGCATCTCCTAGTAGCATATAAGTGGCATAGTTGACCCTCACTCCCGCCTGACAGTTAATCATTTCGAAGATCTTCTCCACTTCTTGGATCCATTGATTTGCTTCTCTGAATTCTCAGTCCCCTCAAACTTGGGAGGATTGTAACGACGAAAGTCTTTTAATCCTCTTGACTCTGCAGCACGGATCTCTCTTCCCCTCTTTTCGAGATCGCGTCGAGTCTTGGCAGCAGTCTGTGCAGCAACCGAAGCAGCCATGTTATTCATAGCCTCCGCCATTCGATCATTCCTACTGGCATTGGTTCTCGGAACCTCATTCCTCCTTGGCAGCATGGTTTCCCTATAAAACCATCATCAAGTAGAGTCTTAACACTACTTCAATAATTCTAAGAATAACTTCCGACCACAACCGCACATAATAATTATTATGAACTTGACAACTCAAACCACCTAAACCGACACATGATCAGATAACAACTCTCAACATATAGGTTGACCTACAATCTATAACCAAGGTTCCACAGCCCCCAAAGAAAACCAAACCAAGGCTCTGATACCACAATGTAACACCCCGTTTTTCAAAGCGAGGGCATATTTTTTTTTTCAAAAGAATTTAAAATAAAGCAGAGAAATAAATAAAGAAATGCCTTTGGATAAATAATTGAGTCATTATAATTACAAGCAGCGGAAAAGTTACTCCAATTATAAATCCAAACCATTTACCCAACAACAAATGGTACTTGTAACCCATCGAAAATAACATGTCAAGCTGACAATATTAGTATAGGTACAGTCTTCCATTTTAAAGTAAATGCAATACAAAAGAAAGACATCTGATCCCTCTATGTCAACCTAATCTGATCATTTTACAACACAACTAAACACCCTGACTGATCTCCTAACGTAGCTGCAGTCAAGCGTTCCCATCTCCATTTTCGTCCGTAGGGTACGAACCGGTAGGATCGTCCTGACTCTCATCTGAGGGCAAAGCCCAGATTTCCACAATAATTGTAAAGGTCACCAACCGAAAATAACAGTTAACACATAACATTTAAGTTTTAAATGCTAAAAATAACTTTTCAACTAAGCATGCACCTTAGCAGGATTTTCAATATGCGAAAAGTTCATACAATACTTTGCCAATTAAAATGAAAGTAAAATGAGGTTCTCAATCCCCTAGTTATAACATAACAAATCAAGACATGGATAGTTTCATCAGCAAACAATCATACACTAAAACTGAGGATTTTCACTGAGCCAATCGATTAGGCAATCGATTGGGGTGAAGGATTTTGATGAAGACAGAATTCTGGGCTTAATTCAATTGATTGGGAAATCGATTGAGTGAGTACTGAGCCCTAGATTTTAAGCCAATCGATTTCCAAATCGATTTGGTCGAATATGGATGAGTCCCTGACTTAAGGCCAATCGATTGCCAAATCGATTTCTTAAATGATTTCGAAAAACTGATTATAAAATCGGTTGGCCAATCGATTTTGTTACTTTAGCCAAGTCCCTGTTAACCTAGCAAATCGATTGGGAAATCGATTTCCCTGTATATTCTTTCAAAAATTCATAAACTAACTCAATCACATTCATGCATAATCCCAATTCTTAACACTTAACACTGATAACACAATTACTACGACATCATGGATTTCGAAATGGTATTGCAATCAAACATGTTATCACCATATTCCAAAACATAACACTTAGCATTTATAACACATTACTACACACAAAAAATGAACCAACAGTTCACAAATTAACAGGGTGTAGTCTCTCACGGACAAACACATGTGCAGTCTCTCACGGACAAACACAATTCCCTCAGGAACGTAAGTCGTAAACTTACTACCTATCACGGGTCCGTACCGTTTACCGAGGTGCCACCTATCCCGGGTCTGCACAACTTACCAAACGTAAATCGTAAACGTACTGCCTATCATGGGCCGTACCGTTTACCAAGGTGCCACCTATCACGGGTCTGCACGATTTACCAAAACATACATACGTAGACGAGACATTAAGAGATTCCCCTTTCTTAATTCTCATCTAACTTAAACCAGGGCGTAGTCTCTCACGGACAAACCCCTGCGCAGTCTCTCAAGCACAAACGCAATTCCCGCAGGAACGTAAATCGTAAACGTACTACCTATCACGGGTCCGTACTGTTTACCGAGGTGCCACCTATCCCGGGTCTGCACAACTTACCAAACACAATTCCCTCAGGAACGTAAGTCGTAAACGTACCACCTATCACGGGTAAGTACTGTTTACCGACGTGCCACCCATCCCGGGTCAGCACAACTTACCTAACGTAAATCGTAAACGTACTGCCTATCACGGGCCCGTACCGTTTACCAAGGTGCCACCTATCTCGGGTCAGCACGATTTACCGAAACACACATAAATAAACGAGACATTAAGGGATTCCCCATTCTTAATTCTCATTTAACTTAACGATTTTCAAGACAAAACATTCAGTAAATAAGTCATTAAGAGATTCCCCATTCTTAATACTCATTTACTGAAACGATTTCAAAAACGAACATTAAGTAACCGAGACATTAAGAGATTCCCCATTTCTCAACGCCCAGTTAACTTAAACAATTTTCAAAACAAAATATTAAGTAACCGAGACATTAAGAGATTCCCCATTCTCAACGCCCAGTTAACTTAAACAATTTTCAAAACAAAATATTAAGTAACCGAGACATTAAGAGATTCCCCATTCTTAACGCCCAGTTAACTTAAACGATTTTTCTTTAAAACAAAATATTAAGTAACCGAGACATTAAGAGATCCCCATTCTTAACGCCCAGTTAACTTAAACGATTCAAAAACAAAATATTAAGTAACCGAGACATTAAGAGATTCCCCATTCTTAACGCCAGTTAACTTAAACGATTTTTCTTTAAAACAAAATATTAAGTAACCGAGACATTAAGAGATTCCCCATTCTTAACGCCCAGTTAACTTAAACGATTTTCAAAACAAAATATTAAGTAACCGAGACATTAAGAGATTCCCCATTCTTAACGCCCAGTTAACTTAAACTGTTTTTCTTTTAAAACAAAATATTAAGTAACCGAGACCTTAAGAGATTCCCCATTCTTAACGCCCAGTTAACTTAAACGATTTTCAAAACAAAATATTAAGTAACCGAGACATTAAGAGATTCCCCATTCTTAACGCCCAGTTAACTTAAACGATTTTTCACAAACAAACGCACATTAAGTAAACAAGACATTAAGAGATTCCCATTCTTAATGCTCATTTAACTTAATGGTTTTCAAATTCCACACAACACAAACTCAAACAAATTCTCACATCAAAACATATCAATTCATTTATTCACAAATCCAACCATACACATATCAAATTTCATCAATATCAATTAAGAGCATGTCAAAAACACGGACACAAATCGACACAATCCACTACTCAAAACACACAAGTTTCATTTACTCAAAATCTTACATACATGAGGTAAATTCATTTTTCCCAAAATAATACTCAAACCCTAACAAGATCCTTTCCACACAATCACAGATAAGTCCCTAAATGCAAACTAAAAGTTTGGAAGGAGCCCTTACCTTCGCGTTAGCTCTAACGTGCGATTACGGCACCGTGAGTAAATCCGGTAAAATTTCCGCTCGCAACGCCGCTTCCCAAATTGGTCCACTAGCACCGTAGTACGGAGGTGAGCAACCTTCTCTTCTATCACTTCTTGAAACGACGTTTAGATCTAGGTGAAACGGGGAGGTTTGTGTTTGAATCTCAAATACCGTTTTTCTTCGTTCGAATCAAAGAGAAGAGTGGAGTTGCGAAATCCTTGTTCTATCACTCACCCAACCTTGGGTTACTAGTTTTGAAGAAAAGGAAGCAACGAAAATGAAAAATGGGAGAAGGAGGGAAATTGGTCGCGGGTGGTAGAGGAAGAAGATGGAAAATCAGATTTTCCTTCCTTCCTTTTTCCTTTCTTTGTTTTTCCTTCCTTTCTATTTCCTTCTTCCTTTATATAACCTTTTCTTTTCCTTTTCCTTCCTTCTAATTTCCTTTCTTTCTATTCTTTCAAAGCAAACATATATATATATTAAATATAACTTAACAAATATCTCAAAATATCTAGATATTTGTTAAATTACCATTTCACCCGTAACGCATTAAATTCTCCGTAAAAGATTTACCGCACTTAAATTAAATTTATTTATCGACGAGTAATTCTAAACGGGGTCAAAATAACTTTTTGATCCTATAACACTCCATAATATTATTAACTTTTGGCTAAAAAAAAACCTCCGAGCCAAAATCCAAAACATATAAATACATAAAGTGTACTTTAAAATTATGGGTCTTACAGGAAAAGAGTTGGATTTTTAGTTACAATCCATTTGTATTGTGTTCTTGTTATAGTGAAGAAGAAAAAAAGAGCAAAAACCCCTCTTTTTCCTCTCTAAATAGTGTGTATTGTGTAGATGATGTTTTTCCTTTGTTATACGTGGTTTTACTTGATGTTCAATTTGATTAATATGAGCGACTTGAACAAAATAAAATCCTCTATTCATTGGAAGAAAAAAAAACATGATCTATGTGTGTGAGTAAAGAAGATTTTATTTTGAAATGTTCTTGTATTAATGAAGGATAATGATGATACTTTTGTTGTTGGATTATTTTTAGATTTCATGTTAAAAAAACAATGATTGATTTTCGAAGTATTTGAGTTATGCAATGAGCTGTTTTCAAATAAATTAGTTTGAACTGAAATAGAAACTTTACAAGAAAATTTAGAGTTGTGAAAAAGTTCAAATTGTAACTAAGTTAAGTAGTTTGAGCAAAAAGTTAGATTATGAAATTAATATGTTTGGAGTTAAAATTGTTACTCTCTCTAATTACTCTTGGATTGAGTTTAAAGAAAAATTTAGAGTACTTTATTAACTCAAATTTTTGTGCTCTAATGGTTGAATTGATAGAACTTGAAAGATAAAAAGATTTAATTTTGGAATTATGATGTGCTTGGATAAATTTTGGTGGTGAACAAATTTTTATAAATCTTTATGTTTATGTAATTAGCTCATTTAGTCTCGATAAGGAATCAAGACCGTTCACACATAGTTAGCAGTGGGGAGATCTCTGATATATTAATGTTAACGTGGTGATTAAAGAAAAATAATTTTTCTTAGTTTATGTCTTTCCAAAAATAATTGTTATGATTGATGAGAGAATGTATACATGTGGTTATCAAATCTTTGAACTTGTGTTTTAAGGAAAATTAGTGAATTGTGATTTCAAGTTTTTATATGTATACTTTCAATTTTTAGAAAAGTTTGCATGATTTTAATTAAAGTTTCAAGTTTATTAAGTAAAGGTTAAAGTATTGAGTTAGAATTTCATTTTTTTTAACATTCCAAATTTCATGAATTAAAATACAAGCTTCGTTGATAACAAAAGAAGAAAAAAAGATATTTAATATATTTTGAAAGGAATGAAACTATTTCAAAGAGTTAGAACTTTGAAACTAGAAAAATATTTGTTGATATTTTGTGTGTGTAGTTATATTGTTATGAGGTAAATACTTTTATTGAACATTTAATCTTTAAAAATGTAGTAGATCAAACTTGTAGTTATTTAAAACAAAAAAATGAGTTAGGGAAAATTTGAGAAAATTTGTGGTTGCGTGAAAAATTTTGAGAAAAATAATTTAAGACGTTTCGAATGATTGTTAGTGAATTCTCTAAAAAATTGAAGGATGTTGATTTCTAAAATTATGTTTTTATATGTTGAAAGTGGGTGTTGTGAGTAATAATATTATTAGTCCTTACTCGTTGTAAACTCTTTTAGTGAAATATACTCTAAGGGGGTTAGGAGTAAGAAAAGGGTTGTAAGGTAGTTAAAATCTCAGGGACTAATTTGATTAAGTCAAACAATATTTGATTGAAGATGTTGGCACGAGCGAGATTTTTTGTTTGATTGAGGTAGAAATAATTGTTGAAAAAGCTAAAATTGAGGTTAAGGCTCCTTCCAAATTTTTAGTTTCCACATAGGAACCTTATGTGTGTGGTTGATGCGTGAATATGTGATGATTAATATTGATGTGATTATGCATTCTTGAATAATAATGTGTGTTGCTACATGTTATGAATGTTATTAAATGAGAATGTGTCTTGAGTATGCTTTGTGAAAATTATTAGTGTCTAATGAGTATTACAAGGGGTGACTTTTAATAGTTGCATTTACATAACAATGGTTGAGAAAATGTCAGAGTATGTTCCAACATTTCATAGTTAGTGGTGACCGTGATGGGTCACGTTGTTAGTGGTGACCGTGATGGGCAATGTGATGGTTCCATGAGTTAATTGATCTATGTTATCCTTACGATGATTTTTAGTCGTGTAGGTCTGTGATAGATTGCACTCTAGTAAATCATGTTGATTTGTGATAGGTGGCACCTCGGTAATTAGTACAAGTCTGTGAGAGGCGGTACATTTATGATTTACGCCATTCGATGAGGGTTTCAAAATTCCATAATCATGTGCATTGTCATATAAGCATTGCATTAGGGTGCTCGGCACACGTGTCATGTTTGTTATGATATGTTATATGTATATGCATGCCCTGTTATTGTTTGTCATCATGCCGTAATTGCTAAGTGTTTATTGTGTGTCTTCATGAAATAATTGTTAAATGTTATTGTTAATTTCGGTTGGTGACCCTTTACATTATTTTGGAAATTGGACTTTGCCCTCAGATGATACCCGAGTTTGTTCTACCAACTGTTACCTTTACTACGCAAACATCATTAGATTTCTCTGATTGGCATGCGCCGACTGCTTATGTATACGACCCCATTTCAAGCAGGCTACATATATAGGGAGAATGGTGAGGACAAGTAGGAAAGTTGGGGGAGTATTTCACGTAGAGCTCACTCAGGAGAGGATCAACTATCCTGTATCCTCAAGATTGATACTTGGGGAGAATGGAGCATGGGAAGATGCGTAGGATGCTTTAGTTAGAGGTGAAGGGGAGGCCATCGTCGGTGTGGTGACTCCCACCATAGGAGTAAGGGATGTAGTGCTTGGACCGAGGGCTGGCGAGAAAGATAAGGGATCGATCCCAGCAGGAGAAGATATATTAGGACCGTCTAGGTACGTCGAGCTAGAGCTTCCACTTCCGGTCAATGATCCATTACCGACTGTCACTGAGGTAGTGAAATGTTTTTTAGATTTCAGCGCCGCCGAAGCCACCTATCTCGTGGGTTGACCCGACCTCTAAGGAGACTGATCCCTCTATGGCTGATGAGGAGAACGAACTTACTTCGAGGAGAGATATTGCGTCAGCAGAAACTTGTGCAGTGTGTGGAGGTCACCCTTGTTACTGTAGTTGTTGGTGGTTGTACTTATTTTGTTTTGGGATGACTGTATATATGACATACCTTGACAATTTTCATTTTGGTGGGTTCATGTTCCATTTTTTTGACGTGACCATGAGGGATAACATTCTTGGAGCAATACTTATCTGCAGGTGTCTGCCGAGAATACCCAGGGGTATGAGCGATGTCTGATAGGTCTCATAGCCCTGGTGTATTTTCTACTTGTATACTTTGGATTATTGTCCCCAAAACTATTTTAGCTTGTTTGTATATATGATGTAATTATTTATGACTCTTATTGTTTTGTGTTACGACGTATTATTTTATTAAGATTTTTTTTTATAAAAAAAAAAAGCGCATTCTCGTTGTTAAAAAATCAATGTTATAGAACTCATCCTCACTTCACTCGTGTTTTTCACTCTGATTTGGTTCTCGCAACCAAGCTCTGGATATCAATGTTTAGCTTTCAAGTTATTTCTTAAAGTGCAAGAAAATAGAAAACTAGAATTAATGTGAATGAATGGACTTGTTGAACTTTTGTTGAATGAATGGAGTGTGTTATTTATACATGGTCCATTTCTCTTCATTCTAACTGTCATGTAACTAAATAACTAATTAAGTGATTAGGTAGTTAGTTATCACATACAATTAATGTTATACTTGAATTACACAAATTTTTAATACTAAGAACGTTCTAATTTTCCCAAAACAGTATTAGTTTCTAACCGTATCACTCTTAAAGTGCAAATTCAATAACTGTGTGACTAATTAGTATTACTTGGTCATGATGATATATAATTATTTATTGTGTATTTTGATATTACATAAAGATCTGTTGATGATAATTATTGTTGTTTTATTAAATAATTTGTTTGGATAACAATGTTACTCTATTAAGTTTAGCAGATTAATCTATTAGACGATTGAAAACTAAGTTAATTAATAGATTAATAAGTCGGTTAATAGATTAGAGGAGTTACTTATTAGATTAATAAACGTGTAAATGGACTATATAAGTTAATTGATAGATTAGTGGATTAGATGAATTAATCAATATATTAAAAAGTTTCTTTTCGAAAAAATAGATTAATATGATTGCTAATGGATTAAACGAGTTAATTAATACAATAGTAAGTCTTTTAATGGATTACATAAGTTGATTAATATATTAGAAAAAATATTAATCGATAAGAGTTAACAAGAAGATGGTAAGTCATGAATTTAATTGATCAGGAGATTTAATTAATTGGGTAAGGTAATTGGAATTTAAAATATAGTAAAGTTATCTGTTATCGATTAGGTGAACAAGATTAATTGGTTAGATGAAGAGCAAAAGATTAGTATGTAATTGTAAGGTGTCTTTTTAGTTAGTCTTAGTTTTAGATTTAGTGTTTTGGTTGATGTCATCTTGATTAGTCTACGTAAGATTCATAGTTTTAAAATCTAATTTATATATATTTTGGTATTGAACTCTGAGGCTTTTTAGCCAAGTTATTGATATTTTGTGAGTTTAATGTCCAAAAATATCTTTTGATACCCTGATTAAAATTATTCGTCGATAAATAAATTAGATTAAGTACGGTGAATCTTTTGTCGAAGAATAATTTATTTATGTTACGAAGAATTTAATTCTAGGCAGTTTGGTTAAAAATATCTCAAGTTGCTAAAAATTGTATCTGTCAATTGAGTTGCGACGAGAGTGGATATTTTTATCAAATGGTTTGAGATGTTATGGGTGAAATGGTAATTTTGATAAATATCTAAATATTTTTAGATATTTGTTAAGTTATAATTAATATATGTGTGTGTGTGTGTGTGTTTTCGTGGAAAAGGAATTTGATTCATCTATGTGTGTTGTTGAAGAAAAGAAATTTGATGTGTTTGAGTTGTGGTTTGTGAAAATTAGTTTAGCATGTGTTATGTAAGACCCGTAATTTCAAAGTACCATTTATGTATTTTTGGCGTATTTTGGATTTTGGCTCGGAGGCTTTTAAGCCAAGTTATTAATATTTTGGAGTTTTATAATCAAAAAGATATTTCGATGCCAATTAGAATTTCTCGTCGATAAATAAATTGAATTTAACTGCGGTAAATACTTTACGGAGAATTTAAGGCTTTCGGGTGAAACGGTAATTTAATAAATATCTAGATTTTGAGATATTTGTTAAATTATATTTATTATATATATATATATATATATATATGTTTGCTTGGAGGGAAAAAGAAAGGAAAACTAGAAGGAAGGAAAAGGAAAAGAAATAGTATATAAAGGAAGGAAGGAAAAAGGAAGAAAGGAAAAAACAAAGGAAGAAATAGAAAGGAAGGAAAATCCCAAATTTTCCATCTCCTTCCTCAGACAACCAACCGTGAAACCAAAATTCCATCCTTCTCCATTTCTCGTTTTCGTTGCTTCCTTTTCTTCAAAACTAGTGACCCAAGGTTGGGTGTGAGTTAGATCAAGGTTTTTGCAACTCCACTCTTCCTCTTTGATTCGAAAACGAAGAAATACGGTTTTTGAGATCCAAACACAAACCCCTCCGTTTCTCCTAGATCCAAACCTCATTTCTCGAAGAGATAGAAGGGAAAGTTGCTCACCTCCGTGCTACGGTGCTAGTGCACTAATTTGGAAGCGGCGTTGCGAGTGGAGATTTTACCGGAATTTCTCGCGGAACCGGAAACTCTCGATAAAGCTAACATTGAGGTAAGGGCTCCTTCCAAACTTTTAGTTTGCATTAGGGACTTATCTGTGGTTGTGTGGGAAGGAATTTTGTTAGGGTTAAATGTATCGATTTGGGGAAAAACGAAACTAGTGCGTTATGGGTAAAACCTTAGAGTTAGGTTTTGTTTATATTGATGAATGTTTCGTGGTAAATGAATTTGAAGTCATTGTATATGATTACGAACAAATGAAATTGGTTGTATCTGGGTGTTATGTTGCTTTGATTTGTGTTCGTTGTTTTTGACATGCTCTTAATTGATATTGATGAGATTTGATGTGTGTATGGTTGGATTTGTGAATAAATGAATTGATATGTTTTGATGTGAGAATTTGTTGAGTTTGTGTTGTGTGAAACTTGAAAACCATTAAGTTAAATGAGTATTAAGAATGGGGAATCTCTTAATGTCTCGTTTACTTAATGTGCGTTTGTTTGTGAAAAATCGTTTAAGTTAACTGGGCGTTAAGAATGGGGAATCTCTTAATGTCTCGGTTACTTAATATTTTGTTTTGAAAACCGTTTTAAGTTAACTGGACGTTAAGGAGGGGGAATCTCTTAATGCCTCGGTTACTTAATATTTGTTTTAAAGAAAAAATCGTTTAAGTTAAACTGGGCGTTAAGAATGGGGAATCTCTTAATGTCTCGGTTACTTAATATTTTGTTTTGAAAACCGTTTAAGTTAACTGGACGTTAAGGAGGGGGAATCTCTTAATGCCTCGGTTACTTAATATTTTGTTTTAAAGAAAAATCGTTTAAGTTAACTGGGCGTTAAGAATGGGGAATCTCTTAATGTCTCGGTTACTTAATATTTTGTTTTGAAAACCGTTTAAGTTAACTGGACGTTAAGGAGGGGGAACCTCTTAATGTCTCGGTTACTTAATATTTTGTTTTAAAGAAAAATCGTTTAAGTTAACTGGGCGTTAAGAATGGGGAATCTCTTAATGTCTCGGTTACTTAACATTTTGTTTTGAAAACCGTTTAAGTTAACTGGGCGTTAAGAATGGGGAATCTCTTAATGTCTCGGTTACTTATTATTTTGTTTGGAAAATGGTTTAAGATAACTGGGCGTTGAGAATGGGGAATCTCTTAATGTCTCGGTTACTTAATGTTCGTTTTTGAAAATCGTTTCAGTAAATGAGTATTAAGAATGGGGAATCTCTTAATGACTTATTTACTGAATGTTTTGTCTGAAAATCGTTAAGTTAAATGAGAATTAAGAATGGGAATCTCTTAATGTCTCGCTTTTTTTTATGTGTGTTTCGGTAAATCGTGCTGACCCGGGATAGGTGGCACCTTGGTAAACAGTAAAGGTCGTGATAGGCAGTACGTTTACGATTTATGTTTGGTAAGTCGTGCTGACCGGGATGGGTGGCACCTCGGTAAACGGTACAGACCCGTGATAGGTAGTACGTTTACGACTTACGTTCCTGAGGGAATTGTGTTTGGTAAGTTGTGCTGACCCGGGATAGGTGGCACCTCGGTAACAGTACGGACCCGTGATAGGTAGTACGTTTACGACTTACGTTCCTGCGGAATTGCGTTTGTCCGTGAGAGACTGCGCAGGGGTTGTCCGTGAGAGACTACGCCCTGGTTTAAGTTAGATGAGAATTAGAATGGGAATCTCTTAATGTCTGCGTTTACTTATGTTGTTTGGTAAATCGTGCAGACCGTGATAGTGGCACCTTGGTAAACGGTACGGCCCCGTGATAGGTAGTACGTTTACGACTTACG
>PGTU02011605.1:0-13000 GCA_002896215.2 Cicer echinospermum | reverse complement strand
ATAATAATATTAATAATAATAATAATAATAGTAATAATAATAATAATAACAACGAAAAAAAGAGGTGAGATGTGTTCACATAATGTATCTTTTTATTTTTGTTTTAAAGTAAAGAAAAATTGATTTTTGTTAGAAAACAATGTAACGCAGCGCTATGTGAACGATACAGATGAATGCGACAATGAAGCAGCCTGTTAAAGGAATTGCTCGTGCGTTGTCGGATATGTCGCAACACAAAGACCACTAACGATTGTGGATGAGTGATGTGGCGCAGTGAACGAGGATGAATTTCATCCAGCAACAATAACTATTAATTATAATCCTAAGTAAAAAAACTATTATTTCGTTGTTATAATTTTTTTTAGTTATTTGATAAAGATGTGCTATGAGTTTTCTGTTATATTACAATATGGTGAAATTTGTTTTCTTGGTGATTGGTTTATAAACATCAATTATTTATATTTTTGTTAGTATTTTGTGTTGCAAAAGAAAACAATTTTAGGAACGGTCAACTTTAGAAAAATGAAATACTAACATATGAGTTTATTTTTTGCACAAACACAAATAGAGAAAGAAAAATAGAACATTTTTTAAAGGGATTCAATACAAAGACTAATAAGAACAAAATCAGAGAAGCAATAAGAAAGTGATACCTTACTAATAAGATTGAATTGGTTTTGCTGGACTGATTTTTTTAAGATTAGATTATCTGCTCCTCTTTTGCCCTATTATTCTCTCTTCTTTTCTTTTTTATTTTATTTTACTCAATCGTGCCCTCTCCTTCTACTCTTGCTATCGATTATATATAGACTTTTTGGGTGTAGGTTACAAAAGACAAGAGAATAATTGTAAATTGATCATCATTTTTATTACTATTAATCTATTTCTTTTCGGTTTCTTTTCATTCAAATGATCAACATTACACTGATTTTTATTATCATTGATTCATTTCTTTTTGGTTTCTTTTCATTCCATTGATCACTATCATACTGATTTCTATTACCATTGATTCATTTCTTTCCAACTTCATGATGCAGATCGTTTTCTCGGCTCCGGGTGCAAGTCATTTTCCAAGCTATAACATGCGGGTCGTTATCTCGACTTCGGGTGCGAGTCATTTTCTCAGCTTCAAGATGTAGGTCGTTTTCTCTGCTTTGGGTACTAGTTGTTTTCCCGACATCAAGATGCGGGTCATTTTCTTGGTTTCGAGTGCGAGTCGTTTTCCCAGCTTCAAGATGCGGGTCGTTTTCTCGGCTTAAGGTGCGAGTTGTTTTCCCAGCTTCAAGATGTGGGTCATTTTCTCGACATTAAATTTATGAAATGTCATGAATCAATGAATGAATATGTTGATTTTTATTAATATTTTTTTTATTAGACACGACCATTCAAATCATGGATGAGAAAAGCACTTATACATTTTTCTTGAACTTGATATCTTTGATCTCTCTTTTGTCCTCTTCTATCTTTTTCCTTTTTTCTTTATTTTTTGTTTTCAAGAAGAAATACTATTGTGATCGTAAGCTGGATCTCAAGTTGTTGTGTGCCTTGTATTGTAAACAACCTCTACTATATCCGACTTTATCGCAATTCATTATATCGAGGTATGATATATGTTTTACATTCCAGTACATATAATCATAAGATGCATTCAGGAAAGAGGGTTAAATTATAAAGATGATACAAGTATATATCAATATATTGAGGTTCAATATTCGTCTTAAAAAAAGAAATAGGTGGAAGACCCGACTTGGTTACTAGTAATTCAAAGGTAGATTGTACTAACTTCTCGTGCCATAGTCCGATCCATATTGTTGAACTTGCCCTTTTGAGTATATATTCTTTGTTTTTGTTGTTGTTATTGTTGTTTTTCTTTCTTCTCTTAGGTTGCCCTTTCATGTTTTCAACCCAACAGATATTTACTATATTGTTTTTCTACTCTAATTTTTGCCTAGGTCGCCCTTTAAGATTTTCAACCTAGCGGGTATTTTTTTGTACCCTAATTTTTACCTAGGTCGTCTTTTTCAGGTTTTCAACCTAACGAGTATTCATTATTATTTTTTTTGTACCTTAATTTTTCATAAGTTGCCCCTTTTAGGTTTTCAACCTAACATGTATTCTTTTTGTACCCTAATTTGGTCTAGGTCGCCCTTTCAAGTTTTCATTATTATTTTTTGTACCCTAATTTCTGCCTTGGTTTCCCTTTCAGGTTTTCAACCTAGCGGGTAAGATCTTTTAAATGGCTAAGATCCCACGATAATCCTTTTGAATGGATAAGATCTTTTTAGCACCAAGTCTCCTTCCCGGAATTCTGGAGGACGTATTTTTTTCTCGTACCTCTTTTCAGTCTTTTCTGATATAATTGCCTATGGCATAAGACCACTAACCTTTTTTCTTCAATTAAATTCAATTGATCAAAACGTATTTATACCCATTCCGACTCATCTAGTTTGGCTTCCATTAATACTCTTAGCGAGGAAAAAAGGGGTTGCCCCAGCTGAAGTGCGATAGCCGTGTAGTGCAAACGACAACATCTCATGCCAATCTTTGTATGTTACAAACATTTTTCTAAATAAAGTTTTTGATGTCTTTGTCTGCTGCTTCAACTGCGCCATTTATTTTCGGTAAATACGGGGACGAGTTGTAGTGTTGAATTTTAAAGGTGGCACACAATTCATCCATCATTTTGTTATTCTTATTTGTGGCATTGTTAGTAAAAATCTTGATTGGTAGGCCATAACGACATATTAACTCCTTTTTATGAATTTGACTACCACATTTTTTGTTACATTGTCGTACGAAGCGACCTCTACTCATTAGATAAAGTAATCGATTACCACAAAGATGAAGCAATGTCCATTTGATGATTTCGGTTCGATCAAACCAATAACATGTTTTTATTTGGTTTGTGACTTAGCAATCATATCATCTACATAAACTTCTACCTCTTTATGTATCATGTCATGGAATAGGGTTATCATAGCTCTTAGGTAGGACGCCCCCAGCATTCTTCAGACCAAAAGGCATTACTTTGTAACAAATTGTTCCCCAAGGGGTGATGAAAGTCATTTTTTTCCATATCTTCAGCTGTCATCTTAATTTGATTATACCAAGAGAAACCATCCATAAAAGAAAATAGTGAATGGCGAGCCGTATTGTCAACCAAATATCAATGTGAAGTAATGGGAAATCATTTTTAGGACTGGCTTCGTTAAGGTCCCTATACTCGACACACATTTGAAATTTTCCATCCTTTTTTGGCAACGGCACGATATTGTCTATCCATTGGGTATAATTTTCCCACAACGAGGAACCCTGCGTCAATTTTTTATTTTAATCTTCCATGATTTTTAATGACATATCGAGCTTCATTCACCTTAATTTTTGCTTAACCGAAGAAAAATCGGGTTTTAAGGGAAACTTATGCTCCACTATGCTAGTATCCAATCCAGGCATATCCTAATATATATGACCAGGCAAATGTTACCATGCCTATTTGAACTAGGAGTTCAATTTCTCCCATGCCTATTTGAACTAGGAGTTCAATTTGTCCCATTAATTCTTTACAACTCTCATTGAAAGCTCTAACAACCATGGGGCATGGTTGAAGTAACAATGTCAATTATAAGGAAGGGAGTATGAATTATAATTTCCCTTTTAATAATTCAGGTTTAAAAACTGAAATGTTTAACTCAAGATTGATCTTGGTTACAAACGAAGAACGTTCTTGGTTAGTTGAAAAAAACAACAATATCAATTTATCAATATAAAAACTGATTGTAAGACAAATAATAAATAGAAATACCTTACACTATTTCAGAAAGCATTTTACAAGCTACCTTTTAAATTATAAAAGGATTGTTACACACTACTCAAGCTATATTAACAATATAGCCTTGAGTTACAAAGTAATTATTTTGAGAATGTTAGAATCTAGGTATTGATCAACTCTTGTTTGAGAAATAGATTCTATATCTTAGAACTCAGTAATCACTTATTCTAATATCACACTAAGAATGGAACTGCAACTAAGAATGATTTGAGAAGCTCGAGTATGATTGAATGAGTGATGTTTTCCTTGGCACTTTGAGTTCTGATTTGTTCTTCATCGTGAAACTTTATTTATAGGCTTCAAGAGAGCTTATAACAACTCTTTTAGCTTTTTGAAATAGGCAAGTTGTCATGAGCAAGTAAATGGATAAGATCAGACATAAAGCAAGAATTTTCTTGCTGAAATTGGGAATGTTCTTGTGATCCAAGAACATTCTTCGAATTTGTCTGAGATGAGCTGACTTATATTGTGATCTTGATAGTTGTCTGAAATGATTACAAGCTTTGAATCTCGTCTGCAGGTCTGTTTGAAGGTACAACAACCATGTCCTTTACAGTCTGTTAGATTGTACTTGCACTCGCTTGACTTGGAAAATGATATTGCTTTGTGCATTTTATGAAGCAAAATGTTGAGCCTTCAAATTCTGGAATAATTCTTGCTTAGATTGATCCTTGTATATTTCTAATGAAGATGTGGAGATTGTTCTATCAATTGGTTATTTACCATATAGTTCAGCTTTTGATGTTAGGTTAATGGCACTACCTCGGCGGAATGGATCCAAGGCCTTCCCAACAAGCAACTATAGGCAGGTACAATTTCCATCACATGAAACATGATTTCAAATTTGACCAAGCCTATCTGAACTGGGAGTTCAACAAGTAAGCCTGTCAGATTGTACTTGCACTTGCTTGACTTGGATAATGATCTTGCTTTATGCATTTTATGAAGCAAAGTGTTGAGCCTTCAAATTCTGTAATAGTTCTTGCTTAGATTGATCCTTGTATATTTCTAATGAAGATATGGAATGGATAAACACTTCATGGATCTAATCTTTTACATAAAAATCTGATAATTCTTGTATATGTCAGATGTGGAGAACATTCTTTGTTTTCCAGAAATCTGTCAAGAACATTCTTCGTTTTACTGATTTTGCTTTATGGATTTTAATGAGATCTGCTTTGTAATGTTTGATACCTATCTTGTTTTAACACACTTAAATACACATGTTAAATACCAAAACACTTAGAATCATAATTAGTAGTCCTAATTAACCTTTTGTTTAATTATCATCAAAACATTAATTTGGGATTTTGTCTCAACAATCTCCCACATTTTGATGATGAAAAAAATGTTAATTCAGATTTTAATTTTGATTCTAATAATAATTAAGAGAGCTTTTTAGTAAAAACTTCCCCTTAATATTTGGTAATCATTTGAACCAAATAATAATTTTTCATTGATATAACAATAAAGTTCTTGATCATTACAAGGTGGTTCAAAAACAAAAACAAAAATACAGAAGTAGTCATACAAAAAGAACTTTTGATCTTACTTAAAATGTAAATAACTTCTCCCTTTTTGTCATAGCAAAAGAAATAGGAGAGTTAATCTAAAGCTAAATCAGAAAGATAAAGAAGGTGAAGACCCCTCAAATGATGGAGATAGGGACGACTGAGGTATGTATGGAAAAGTTGGAGGAGGATTAGGTATGGGAGGCTCAAGTCCGAGCTTGGGAGTAAGTTGGGTAGCCATCCAGTCCCTCAAAATAGCTTTCTTTTTGTCCTGATGAGCTTGCCTAGCTATGATAGTTTGAAGGGCAAGCAAAGATTCTTAGGATTTCCTTATATGTTTTAGATGTTTCTCATTCCATTTTGGTTCTTATAGAAGGACGTTGACAACAGAGGTGCGTGCATACCTTTTCCTTTTAGTGGTAGACGAATTGAAGGTAGATTTTGGTGAGAGTGGGAAGGTGGGAATTTGTTTCATATGGGAAATGTTCTTGGATGAGAATTTTGATATCTTAATGTTGGAAGTTTCAGTCAACAAGGAATCTGAAAATGCCTGAAAATTTTGGAGGAAACCATACCACATGGAACAAACAGTGTTTTCTCTTATAATCCTTGTGAATTGCAGCAATCATGTGTTGGATGATCAGGTAGGAGGGCAAATTCAGCTTCTCGCAATGAAGAAGATGGTAAATTGCTATTGCATCATTATCAGAGACAAATTTGTGGCTGCCATAATGAAGAAGAATAGAATAATGACTTAATACTGTTATAAATTTTTGGAAGTGGTTTCAGGTCAACTGAGAAATTTTTTGTAGACCCATCAACAAACAGTTCTTGGAACACTTCTTTTTTGGTAGTGTTCAAGGCTATGTAACAGTCTTTTCCAAAAAATGTTGGTCCTTCAGATGTTAGTTTAAGAATTTCAGCCAAAATTAAGGGTTCTAGACATATTTCAATACTCTTTAATGTTGAAACAATGAGGGATTTTTCTCTAAATGCTTCAGCATTACAGTAAAACGCTCAAATGACCGGAGGGTAATAGCAGTAAAATATTTTAAGGAAATCAGTTCATCCAAGTGCATCAATGTGATGTTGAATGGAGATTCCTTAAACTTGTAGGTTTTCAAAACTAAAAATCCGACTAATGCCAATAGGTCATTGAGCCCACTTCTCATTGTAGAGTTTTTGAACTTTTGAAGCAATCAATGGTGGAATAAGGATTTTAGAAGAAGTTTTGGTTTGAGGGTTTTGTGGTTGCTTGTTTGGAATTTTTTGTTGGTTTTGAGTTTGGAGTGGAGAACATTATTGAGTTGGGAGTTTGGACGAAGAACATTCTTGGTTTGAACTTTTCTTTGTTAATTTTTTTAGGGTTTTTTCAATTTTTTTAGAGGCTAAAAATTGAGAGAGTGTCGAAGACCTTTGGAAGGAGATTTTTTGAAGGTTTGGAGGGTTCTGATGTAGGTGCAGTTTGTGATTTGGGAATTTGTGGTGGTGGTGAGGGTTCAATATCATCATCAAAAATTTTATAGATCGTTGTGTCTATATTTTGGACTTTGAAGTGCCAATACTTGCCAGAACGCGTATGATCTTCTTTTGGAAGAGGAAATACTAGAACTAGGGTGGAGGGATTTACGAAGATGGGGTGGACCTTGACTAATTGAATGAAGAGGGCAATGATACAGTGGAGGAAGAATGGTGGCAAGAGGCTCCAATGTGATCGATGGGGACTAGACTCTGATGATGAAGACAAGTAATCAGAGAATGTACTATCTGAAGATGAATGTGGAGGTGTTGGTCTTGGTGGAGGTGATGGTGAACGAACTGGAGATGGTGAAAGAGATGATGATGGTGTTGGTGAGCTAGGGTTCTTGCGTGTTGTTTGTTTTGGTGCGAGCCATTTTTGAAAAAAAAAATGAGAGTTGATGATAGAGGGGACAAGAAGATGAACATTTTCAGAAAAAATGATGCAGTTGTTGTTTACTGAGGAGAGATGAACGGCTTTGAGTTTTTTCAGTTGATTTGTGAGTGGAGAGAGCGCCACACATGTGATTAGATGGATTGGTCAGTTGAGTATTGGGAAGGAGCAAAGTGAAATGATGTGGCTAGACAAGCATGGGTAGTCTTACCTTTTGTAAAGTAGCAGACGTTTCTGTTGAAAAGGTGATTTTGAAATTTTTTCATGATGAAGAACGAAGGTTGTTCTTTAGCTGTTTATGGAAAGCATGCTCAAAACAGAGAACGTTTTTCGTTATGACCAGAATGTTCTGGTTTCAGTTTTAACGATCTTGAGCAGGAATTTTAATGATTTTTTAATCATTCTTTGATAGAATTGAAGCTTTCTTCAACAAGAGGCTTTATAAAAATGTCAGCTAATTGATTCTTTGTATCTTACTGAAGATTCTTTAAGTTGATTTTTGATCCATAAGACTTGGGAGCAATAATTTGCTGCTGAGACATATTAAGATGAAGTGATTGATAAGCCAATCGTATTTTGCTTTCTACACGACCAACTTATCAAAGCTTCTCCTAGGAACTGACATGCACCACTTGTGCTCTTTTTTTTTTGATGTTATCACCGGCATAATCGACATCACAATAAACTACAAAATCAAACTGAGAAGTTTTGCTATACCAAAGGCCAAGATTAGTAGTACCAATGAGATAATGAAAAAAAAATTCATTGCAGTTAAGTGAGACTATTTTGGTGAAGATTGAAACCTAGCACATAATTCTATTGCGAAAACAATGTCAAGACCTACTTGCAATTAAATAAAGTAATGAGCCAATTATAACCCTATATTCTTTTTCATAAATTGATTGCCCATTTTCATCTTAATCTAATGAGGATGGTGGGTACATGGGAGTAGTCATAACTTTGCCTTCACTCATTTTGTATTTTGTTAAGAGATCCTTGATATATTTTTCTTGACATATGAAGATTCCATTTTTATGTTTTTTTATTTGTAACCAAAGAAAATATCTCAATTCTCCCATCATGCTCATTTCAAATTCACTTTGCATGGGATTTGAAAAATCTTCACACATTTTTTATTTGTTGATCCAAAAAGAATATCATCAACATACACTTGAACAATGAGTAGATCATTTTTATTTATTTTCTTAAAAAGTGTTGTGTCAATGTTTCCACAAGAAAATCCATTTTTGATAAAAAAAAAAGGAACTTAATCATTAATACCAAGCTCTTGGAGCTTGCTTTAAACCATACTAGGTTTTGATGAGTTTAAAAACATGATTCGGTTTCTTTTGATTTTCAAAACTAGGAGGTTGACGAACTTAAACTTGTCCATTTAAAAATCCATTTAAAAATGCATTTTTTAACATCCATTTGAAAAAGTTTGATATGTTTATGAGATTCATATGCAAGAAGAATTCGTATGGCTTCTAAACTTACAACTGGAGCAAAGGTTTCATATTAGTCTATTCCTTCTTGTTGATTATAACCTTGAGAAACTAACCTTGCTTTGTTTCTTACAACCTTTCCTTCTTCATCTAGCATGTTTCTGAAGACCCCATCATGTTACAATTATTGTTTGATATTGTGGATCTGGAATAAGGGTCCAGACTACATTTTTCTCAAATTAAAGAAGTTATTCTTTCGTCGAATCAATCCAAGATTGATCAACTATTGCCTATTTGATGTATTTTTTTCTACATTTGAGATATCATTTCCATGTTGATGTTTACATCATATTTAGATGACATTCTTGTTCTAATGCCATTAGTTGTATCTCCAATGATTTGATTATGAGGATAATCACTTATTAGTTTTCAACTTCTATGAGGAGTTTGAAACGGAGATTGTTTATCAATCTTGTTTTCCTAGGGAACAATTTGTTGTGTTTGCCAAGATTTTTCTTCCTCCTCATCATCTTTCTTTTTTAAATCAAGATAATCAAACTCATCAAATAATATGTGCATACTTATTTCAACGGTTTTGGTTTTCAGATTAAAGATACAATATCCCTAAGATTCGGTAGAATATCCTAAAAATATAACTTTGTCCGATTTTGCATCAAACTTTCATAAGTTATCTTTGTTGTTTAAGATATAGCAATAACATACAAAGATTTGAAAATATGAAATATTTGGTTTCCTATTTTTCCAAATCTCATAGGGTCTTTTGTTTATGATTTTTCTAATTGAAACACGATTCAAAATAAAACAAGAAGTGTTTAGCTTCAGCACATAAATACTTTTCAACATTTGAATCTTCCACGATCGTTCTTGCCATCTCTTGCAAAGTTCTATTCTTTCTTTCAACAACTCCATTTTGTTGAGGAGTTCTTTCACATGATAGATTATGAGAGATGCCAAGTTCATCAAAAAAATGATTTGAAGGATGCATTAATGAATTCACCTCCATGATCACTTCTCAAAATCATTATATTGGATTCCTTTTCATTTTGAACTTTTTATAGAAATTTTTGAAGGCATCAAATGCATCATCCTTTTGTTTTAAAAATAGTACCCATGTGTATCTAGAAAAGTCACCAACAATGACAAAACCATATTTCATACCTCCTAGACAAGTGGTTTTGATTGGACCAAAAAGATCAATGAAGTAATTCAAGAGGTTTTTTAGTTGATATAAATTCTTTTGAGTGAAAACTACTATTAACTTGTTTTCCCTTTGCACAAGTTTAACATATTTTATCTTTTTCAAAGTTTATTTTATGAAGTCCTCTAACAAGATCTAATTTTGATAAATTTGAAATTGTTTTCATACTTACATGTACAGTTCTTTTATGCCATATCCATTTGTTTTTATTTATAGACATGAGGCAAGATTCGACTGATAGTTCTTGAATGTATAAAACATAAAGGTTTTTCTTCCTAGAGGTAGAAAATATAATTGTAAGACATATGCCTCCTTGATCATGATTTTGATATAATTTCCAAACATACAATGTATATGCATTATTTGATTGATCTAATGATTTGAATTGAGAAACATTTCAGGCAAATAATCAAACACTACACACTTGGACAAAACTTGGAACTCAAGCAATCAAGCAAAGATGGATGATGTCCTACAAGGCTTGAAGACTGATGTACAAGAGTGTCTAGTGTTAATAGGGTCAATTAGGTAGACTTAATCATAATGAGTTCTCATATAGTATTTGCCAATGAAATCATAAAATAAGTTTTAATCAATCAAATAATAAATCAATTGATAAATCAATTGAGCAATCGATTGTCTGACTCACAGAATAAAGGCTTCACTAAGGTAATCGATTACTTAAAAGGTTTTATCAAAACATGTGTTCTGTGTTTAAACAAATCAATTGGACAATCGATTTGCAAATCAATTGAGTAATCGATTTTGTGATTCACAGAACCAAGCTTATACTAAGTCAATCGATTGGCACATCGATTATGAAAATACTTTTCATCAGACATGTGTTTTTGTGATCAACGAAATCGATTGGACAATCAATTGAAATAAGTTTCTTAAGTTGCAAGTTATGCACTAATCGATTAGATAATCTATTGCTAGATGTTTCTTGAGTTGCAAGTTTTGCATCAATCGATTAGGTAATCGATTGAAAGAATGAACTGGTTAATCATTTATCAGAAACATATTGCATAATCGATTGGCACATCGATTTCAACTAAAAAACTAAGCTACTGTAACAAGCCAAATCGATTGGCAAATCGATTGGAGTAAAACATCTTAGTCAGTGTGACTAGCCAAATCGATTGGAGTAAAGGATCTTAGTCACTGTGACCAGCCAAGTCGATTGACGAATCGATTGAAGTAAAATGTCTGAGTTACAGGGAGCATTTAGCCCATTGCCAAATCGATTATGTTAATAAATGAATCGAATGAGTAATTGATTGTTTTGATCTTGTTGTTTGAACAAAACAAGTATAATCGATTAGTCAATCGATTCTGATACAAACTGAGTATCAGTCTCTGATAATTGCATTAAAAGAATCGATTAGGAAATCGATTAGTTCTTATATTTTCATGATTCAAGAAAAACAAGACACGCGATAATCGATTGGGTAATCGATTAAGCTGGTATCAAACTTTAATAAAATCGATTACGAAATCGATTTATATGATGTTTTTCTGAAAATATATAAATTGAATCAATCACAATTCTTTCTGAAATCAATTCTAATAGGAAAAGAAAAGGACTTTCACAGATTAGATGAGTCAGAACAATCTAATAGGAAAAGAAAAGGACTTTCACTGAAGGCTCAAACTCACAAAGAGAAATCTGAACAAGATACTGATGATTCAGAAAGTGAATCTGATGAAGAGCCTGAGATAGGTATGTTGGCCAGAAAATTCAAGAAGTTTCTAAAAAAGAAAGGAAACCAATCAAGAAAACCACCAAATTCAAAGACAAAAAGCTTCAGCAAGAGTGATACAAATGAAGTGGTAAATCAGGCCACATCAGATCTGAGTGCTTTAAACTGCAAAACAGAAACAAGCTTGTGAAGGCTAAAGGAAAGGATCAACAACCTTCAACAAAGAGAGTCTAGCTTGGAATGACAATGATGAAGAATCATCTGAAGATTCAGAAGATGAAGAAGCTAACTTGTGTCTCATGGCCAACACAGATTCAGATTCTGATAGTGAAGTAAGTACTACCTCTAATCCATCTTATGAAGAATTGCATGATGCTTTTAATGAATTGCATGCTGAACATGTTAAGGAAGTTAAACAATTGATTTGCACTAAGAAAATGCTAGAAAAACAATGCATGATGTGTGAAGAAATTAAAAAAGAACATAAGGTGCTTGAAGATATGAATGAACATTTGAAAAAAGAATCACATGATAAAATCACTAGTTGTATTGAACTTGAAAGAAAGGTTGAATCATTAAAATCTGATTTAGCTAAATTTACTAGTAGTAAAAACAACCTAAATATTCTGCTTGGGATGCTAAACAGAACCATAAATTTGTTAAATCAAAGCAAATGCATGATATGTTCATTAAACCAACTCATAATTCATCCTCTGCTTTTTCATGTCATTTCTGTTGTAAAAAGGGACATATATCTTACAACTGTAAATTGAAAAAGCTTCCTAATAAGGGATGGAAACAAATTTGGAAAATAAAGAAACCTATGATTGAAACTGACCCTCAAGGACCCAATTTAAATTGGGTACCTAAAACCAAAGTTTAATTTTGTATTGCAGATGTGCTTGACATCCAAAACGCACTCATGGTACCTAGATAGTGGATGTTCCAAGCACATGACAGGAGATAAATCAAAATTCTTGTCTCTCAATTCAAAAAATGGTGGATATGTAAAATACGGTGACAACAACAAAGGTAAAATACTTGGTGTTGGAGACATAGGAAGTGAATCAACTGCAGTCATCAAGGACGTTCTATATGTCAAAGGTTTGAAACACAACTTGCTTAGTATTAGTCAGTTGTGTGACAAAGGATTCCAGGTATACTTTACATCTCAGTCTTGTACACTTGAGCATAAGGAAGATAAAAGCATGAAATTGGTAGGTGAAAGAGTAAACAATATATACATCATTAATTTTGATTATTTACCTGTAAATGATATCTGTTGTTTATTATCTAAGTTTGATGAAGACTGGTTGTGGCATAAGAGAATTGCCCACATACATATTAATCATCTTAACAAACTAGTTAGTAAACAACTAGT
>PGTU02011604.1:0-12300 GCA_002896215.2 Cicer echinospermum | reverse complement strand
AGTTATACCAAAAGCATTGTCTCTACCAATGCCTCTTGTGCATCACCCTCCAACAAGAAAAGGTGACACGCACCACCTTGTCTCCCTCACCTCAACCACCTATGGTTCCCTTCTCTTTATTAACCAAAAAGATTCCAACTTTAACTCCAAAAGTTGTGATTGTGAACCCAAATCTCCACCCCATGTAACCAACAAATTGAACCAAACAGAGCCACAAGAGTCATTGTCCCCTGTCTCTGTCATCAACACTTGGGAACTCATGGATGGCCTCAACGACGATGAGTCCAATTTTGACACCCCAATTGTTTCTTCAAAAAATCTTATTGATTCTTTCTCAGTAACTGCGTTGGACTCTTCAAAGAAGCCACTTTGGCAATATTTATCTGAGGAAGCTTTGCTTGCTAATTTAGATTCAAATGCTGTTTTGAGTTACAAGAGAGCACTGTTATCAAGAAAACTAGGAAGCAACAACAACGATAATCTATTAAGGTCAATTGAATCTAGTATTACTAATAGTAAGAGCCATTTGAGGTCTTCTTCATTTTCTAAAAATTTGTGCATTTTACATGGTGCTGAAGATAGAATAGTGTTGTATTTCACAAGTTTAAGGGGTATCCGCAAGACTTATGAAGATTGTTGTTCAGTTAGGATGATATTGAAAGGATTTAGAGTTGCAGTTGATGAAAGGGACATTTCCATGGACTCATCTTATAAGAACGAGTTGGAAAATGCACTTGGAGGCAAAATGGTAATTAATTTGCCACATGTTTTTATCAGAGGAAAACATGTTGGAAATGCTGAGGAAATCAGGTTGCTAAATGAGTCTGGTGAATTGGGAAATCTTTTGAAAGGGTTTCCCATTAAGGATTATTATGGGTTTGTGTGTGAGAGGTGTGGAGATGCAAGGTTTGTTCCTTGCTCAAATTGCAATGGTAGTAGGAAAGTGTTTGAAGAGGAAGAAAGGGAAGTGAGAAGATGCTTTGATTGTAATGAGAATGGTTTGATAAGATGCTCATCTTGCTGCTCATGATTTGTAGTAGATTAGTTAGTTGGTTTAAGTGTACTCATAGATACTCTCTTTTCTCTTATTACTTAATTACGAGGAAAAAATGATTATTTTAATTAATGGTATAATGGTGCGACGATTAAATTCCTCGTTCTTTTGTTTCTATTTTTTCAACATATATCCCAACAAAACAATAACCAAATTTGTTTTGGAAAATAGTTTACATAGATTAGATATACTATCAAAGTGGTCTGAAACATTCTTAAAAATTGAGTTTAAAATTAAAAACACACTAAAATCTATAATATTAAAAATCTGATTTTATTTATTTATTTTTTCTCTTTTTAAAATCTGATTTTTAGTTTTTTTTATTTATCCGTAGTAATTTCATGTGTACCGACGATACAAAATCTACATATGTGGGTATCCACAAAATGTCATCTAATTTGGACAACAAACATATGCTTATATGCTTTTGCTGTTATTTTTTATTTTATATATATATAATGATAATATTTCAATATTTTTAAATATTAAAAATAATAAAAATCTTCTTTCTTTAGAAAATATAAATTTTAATATTTTTATTTTATTTTATTATTATTTTATTATAATAATATGACTTTTTAATTTAATATTTTATAGGTTTAATTGTAATTTGGTCTATTTATTTTCAAAATTCAAAGAATTGGTCATTTTATTTAAAAGTGGATAATTTTGGTATCTTCTTAAGATCTTTGAATCAAAAAAATTCATAATATAGAATCATCTAGAGACATTACTTATTCATATATCATTAATTAAATTACATAATAAACATATTATACATATTGTGATATATAATTTCATAATATAGAATCATCTAGAGGCATTACTTATTCATATATCATTAATCAAATTAAAAAAAATGAAACTCTTTTGAAGTTGAAAGTTAATTTTTTATAAGGTTTTATTGAGATTTCATGAGTGTTAATCGTTATACATCATTGTATTATATCATTATATTATATGTTACATTATTTAAAAAATATCACACCGTCATTTTTTTAGTTCAAAAATCAAAATAAAACCAAAGAGGCAGATTTTAAAATAAAGGTTTAATTGCACTTTTGGTCCTCCTATTTTAGGTGAATCACGAAAGTAGTCCCCTCATTTTGTTTGTCCCCAGTTTTGGTCCCCCAAACAGAATTTGAGTCCAAATAATGATAAGTTGTCATTTTTTAATGACATGTCAAAAAAGGGGTGATGTGGTAGACGTCTATGTAGATTACAGTTATTATTATATTATTTCAAATTAAAAAATACAATTTATATTTTTAAAAACTATTATTATATTGTTCCAAATTTTAAAATAATTGCCAAAATTAAGTTAAAAAAACAGCACCTAAAATCGTGAACCCTAAAATGAAGCAAAATCAAAATGAAATGAAATCATGAAACCTAATCAGCGTGAACCCTAAAATGAAAATGAAAATCAGCCCCAATCCAAAAATCAAAAATCAGCCTCAACTCAACAAAAGCAATTCGTGAACCCTTTTCATCAAAATCGACCACTTCCCTTTTCATCATCATCATCATCCGATTTCATCTTCTTCTTCATTGTTGTTCATCTTCCCTTTTCATCGGTGTTCAAATGGCGAGTGGAGGTCATTTCGAGTTCTCTCCATCTTCACAGACGAAATAAGATACAAAGTTTTGTGCTAGGTATGTGATTTTAGGGTTTTCGCTTTGCTTTATTATTAACATTATTAAACTCTGTATTCCACTTTGATTTTAGGGGCAAAATTTTGTCTCTACAGTGTTAACAAAACTCTATGCCTTTATGCATTTTTAATAATGTGGTCCATATGCTCTATTGTATTATTTTGTGGTGCATATGTAGTTTGTTTTAGGCTTAGCTTGACTGAGTTATTCAATGGTTTGTTTTGTGTAGGCCAACTAAAGTCAACAGAGTTAGGTTAAGAATTAACCATGGGGTAGTTTTGTAAACCACCCAGTGAAGATGTAACGTTTGTGCCCAAGTGGATGAGATGAATTGGTCTCTTGATGTAGACTTAATAGTCCTCATGCAACCAATTATTAAATTGGTCAAAAGTTTGGGAATATATGAGTATTAAATGTTTGTGGTACCAACATCTCAAGTACTCATTTACACGTGGACTAAGACCTCTCAACAATGACGATGATGTAGTAAAGTTTGCTGAAGATGTCAAAGGGTTCACGTAATTGACGTCTTTTTGGAACACTCTATAGATAATCCATATTATTAGTGATAAAGTCCAATTCAAGCCACTGAAGCTGAAAAAAACTACAAGGTGAAGGTGAACAAGTTTCAAACTGAACCAGTTACACAGCTGAAGAGTTCAAACTGAACCAGATCAACCAGAATTTTTATTCACCAGTTCGAACTGATACACAGATCAACCAGATTCTGAACCAGTTCAGACTGATGACAAGATAAATCAGAATCTGAACCAGTTCAAACCTGACCAGATCAACCAGATTCTGAACCAGTTCAAACTGAACAAGATAAATCAGAATTTGAACCAGTTCAAACTGAACCACATCAACCAGAATTTGAACCAGTTCAACCTGAATCTGAAGCACTCCATGGTTCCCTCAACTGGTTTCATTCTTATAATAAAATCAGTCCTATTAACATTAGATTGTGTAATATACAATTTGCTATTGCTAAGAATGTTGGTACTGCGATTTTTTCTCTTGGTTTTCCTATTTCAAAAGTTCTCTATGTACCATAGTTTTCTTTAAACATAATTTCAGTTTCAAACTTATGCTTATATTAGAAGTGCACTGTCAATTTTACTGTTTTTCATGGTCTTAGTTAGGATCAAGAGTCATTGAACATGATTGGTTCAATCGAAAGGTTATATCACTTAAACTTGCCAAACAAGAATGTGTGTTGTTATTGCTCAAAGTCCTTCCCCTATTGTTATCCTAGATAGAGCCCTATGGTACTTTAGACCAGGTCATTCCTCTGACACTAGGACTCTTCTTTTACATTCTAAATTTCCTTTCATTGTTGTTGATCAAAAGCTTGTATGTTATGTATGCCATTTGGCTAAAAATAGAAATTTACCTTATCAAATAAGTTTTACTAAAGCACTTAAACCTTTTGATCTCATACACTTACATATGATAACCTCTTGCAATTAAATATGTCCATGGACATTCCTATTTTCTCAAGACAACATGTAATTAAATTGGTTCAACTGATCCACACTCAATATAATGAACAAGTTAAGATTGTAATAATAAATAATGGACCAAAATTTCTATTTCCTAATTTCTATTCTTCAAAAGGCATAATACATCTGTAAAATATGTTAGTTGTGTCATTTCTTGTGTCTCTAATGGAGAAACACCTTCTTATTTAATACTGATTGCTGCATAATTACATTCAAAAATGTCCCTAGGAAATTGTATTGAGTAGGACCTACTACAATTGCTATAGGGTGTGTATCAAGGAATAATTAAACATAACTGAATTTTAACCTCCCCCTCAAGCTAAAGCTTACTATGCTTTAAGATTGTTACATCAAAACTATTTATCACAAAAAAAAAAAAAATGAAACTAAGTTTGACAATTCTTGGACTAGTTTGAAAAGAGAAGACATCATTAATGATTCATGTGTGAAAGAGTCACCACTGAATTGATTATCAATGGGAATAAAACGTGCCACTAATATGATTCATATGTGGGAATAGAGTCACCACCAGATTGATCATCAGTGGGAATAAAAGGCGCTACTAATATGAATCATATGTGGGGATAGAGTCACCACAGATTATCATCTGGGAATAATGATTGTCTGAGCAATCGTACTTTGTCTTTTAAACTATGTTCTCAACAAAACAGAAACATGTGGAACAAAGATTCAAAAAATGAGGTTGCGAAAAATACCATCATGAAAAACTGCAGAAGGGGATGGAGCAGGTGCACGCGCTCTAAGCACGAATTTGGTGAGGCGCAGGGACATACATAGAAAGACGGCACGCTGACAACATGTGCAATGTGGTTGGCGCGGGAGAACACTGTCGTGCTCGTCGGAGAATGCGCGGCGGTGTTTGGGGGTTGGATGACAATAAAAAAGAGGCAGCTGGTGTTGGCCATCTGTTAAGAGTAAAAAAAAAAAGTGACAGCTGGTGAAAAGCACAATTGTGTTGAAAGAAGAAAAAAAACTCATTGAAAACACTAGGAAGGGGTGCTTTGAGCCAGCTGTAGCGTCATGGCTGGAGCTGGAGTTGATGTGATAGATGATTGTATGAAGCCAAAAAATTGAAAGACTAAAAAAGGTGGTGCTGCCGGCGCATTGCCGCACCAGTAGCAGTAGTAAGCACGAAAAACGGGTCACAAAATCAGACCTCTCTGATACTAAATAAAATATGTTTTGTGTATTCTTGTGTCTCTAATGAGATCAACACCTTCTTATTTTAATGATGCTGCAATAAGTTACATTTAAATGCCTAGAATGGTATGACTACGACTACTAACAATTATCAGGACGTTGCACAATCAAGGAATAATTAAAACAACATGAATTTTAAACAACATCAAACTAGATGCGTTGAATATCCGAACATAATGGAAGAAAAAGAGAAACATTAACAAATTTGAATGTAGGAAGGGCATTATTGTTCATTCAAATATGCCTAAGACTTAACTGGGTTCTATCTAGTAATCATGCCAATTTTTCTAACCAAAGGTCCCTAGCCCACTTAATAATAACCTCCATATTCTTTATTGCGTCATTCATACCAATTTGCTATTTTAAAAGTTTTGGTTCTTTGAATCACTCTGCATTTCCACTACGCTAAAAATGACATTTTATAGTGCGTCTTTTACAGCGGTTATTAAATACAAGCGTTGTTGTAGAATTTTTTAAAAATAACGGAGGATACAACAGTGTTTTTTTGACAAGTGTTGTTTTAGGGTCATATAGGGCCACATACGCTTGCACATAATGCTTACAACCCTTTTACAACGCTTTTTGTAAAAGCACTGTAAATTGAAGCGCTCTCTCATAACTTTTATAGCATTTTTTGAGCGATTTAAACACAAGCGCTGTAAAATGTAGCGCTCTCACCTTATATGTTATATGGCTTTTAAAGCACTTTTTGTGAAAGCGCTATAAAAGACTTGCGCTTTCACATAATTAAAGGACCTATTGGAGCGCTTATTACACAAGCGTTGTAAAATCATTCACTTTAAATAAAAATCATTTACTTTAAATAAATAAAAACAAATTTAAAACAAATTTACGAACCCTCATCTCCTCTACTCTGGAAACCCTCCTCTCCTCTACGTACTATGAGGCCATCTACTGCTCCTCCTTTATAAAAAAATTGGATATGTTGTCTCAGGTACTGTATTTATTAATTTGTTGTTGTCACTAAAACTAATAAATTGTTACATAATAAATCATATAAAATCTATTCTTTTTTGAAATTTGTTGATCTGTTCTGTTTTGAAATCAGACTTGGACCTTGGTTTCCATTTTCCAATATTAGATATGTGTACTATATATTGGTATAATGTTATCAGTAGCTTATTATTTGTGTAACTGCATTTATATAGGTCATATAATATGGACCGGAAATGGATGTGTGCCAATCGATTGTCAAAAGAGTATGAAAATGGAGTGAAGGAGTTTGTTGAGTTTGCAGTGAAGAATACAAAAAGATCCAAATAGAGTCATTTGTCCTTGTTTAAAATGTTGTTTTGAAAAACGCGTTAGAGCAGATGAATTTGAAGGACATTTAGTATGGCATGGAATTGATCAAAGCTATACATGTTGGATAAGACATGGTGAGAAAAATAAAGGAAACATTAATTTTGAGAATGGTTCGACATATGCTTCAACTGATTTCGACACAGATACATATGAGCCAGACCGAGTTGAGGAGATTGGAAAAGCAGTTGAAGAAAATCTTCGGGATTGTCCTAAAATGTTTGAGAGTTTGTTGAGTGATGCAGAGAAACCATTATATAATGGTTGTACTGAATTCAAGTCGTGTGGTATTTTCCTATAATACCAAGAATTAGGCGCATGTATGGCATGTAGATAAAATAATTAGAGATGGTGTGGAGAAGCGTTGTAAAAGACTTTTAATAAAATAAAATAAGGAGGTCTTTTACATCGCTTTTTTGAAAAAGCGCTGTAGTAGGGTTTTATATATAACAGTAAACCGCTTCAGTTTCATCTTCATTACGTAAACTTCATATACGCTTGTTTCCTCCTCCTCTTCATTCTCCTTCTCATTGGGAACCTTACGAACAATATTGCATTGTTACTAACCATTTTTACGTAAACTTCATCCACTTGTTTCCTCTTCATTCTCCATTGTGAACCATCTTTTTCTGCGAACCCTACTCTTCATTACGTAAACTTCATAAGCTCGTTTCTGCGAACCCTACTATCCTACGAACCGTTCGTATTTCTGAGTTGTTCTTCTTTGTTCGTATTTATACGTCGTAACCCTATTATTCTTCTATTTTTCAGGTATTATATTTATTAATTTTTTGTTGTCACTAAAATGCATGTTGAACTTATAATGCTACGTACTTAGACTATTGCATGTTGAACTTGTTGAAGTTATACTAAACTGCATGTTGAACTTGTTGTAGATAAATGGATACCAACAAGGATTTAGATCGTCAAAATGAGGAAGTTCTCAACCCTAAGACTTATGAAAATGAAGTCAAATGTGGTGCAATAATCATGCAAAATGTCATAAAAACAAGGAGTAGAGGCATAAAATTTGAGGTATACTATACTTTGTTTGCTGTTTATTTTATATATTTTTTGAAAGCATGTACTTACTATATGAGTTTATTAGGTTGGATGGAATGAGAGTGGTCAGCCAATTGACTCCAACAGTTCCATGTTTGTAAGTTATATTGGGCTGTTGTTCGTCAGAATATCCCCATCACAATTGACGATTTGAGAGATAAGAGGTTGAAGGATGCGAAAGATATATTGTGGGCTGATATACAAGTAACTTTTTTGATCCACTTTTTTGTTACTTATAATTTTTTCCATTGAAATACTTTACTCAAATTATATCTTTATTTCGTTTGCAGACTGCTTTTGTTGTTGATGAGGTCAGAAAGGCTTACGTGTTGAGAGTTGTCGGGAAAACACACCGGGGTTTTAGATCTCACCTCTCAAATTGCTATCTAAAAGATCGTGAAGGAAATATGAATGCTGAAGCTCCAAAAATATATAAACATTATATATCAAATGAAGAATGGAGCGCATTTGTAGCAAAACGTTCAGACCCCACTTTTGTGGTAAATGATTAATTTATTAGCATTTGTGTTTTATTATTCATATTCATAGCGTATTTTAAATTTTTACACGATTGTTATTTTTTATATATAGAATATAAGTAAGGCAAATCGCAAGAGGGCAAAAAATCCGACGCACCCATACAAAAAATCTCGTATGGGATATGCACGTCTAGAGCAAAAACTTGTAAGTAATTAAACATCACTTTTATATAATGTGGTACATTATAAACTATAGTTGCTACCTAATATTTTGTTTATGATCTAAACGAATAGCTACAAGACACCCAATCCGATCAACTGTTGGGTCGTCATATCTTGTGGAAGGAAGCTCGTATAAATAAAGATGGAGTGGTTGATAACGAAAATGTTCAAAAAGTAATAGAACTTTGTGTAAGTATATTATCACTTTAATATTTTTTAATATTGTATTTTAAAAATGATATTGAACTTATCTTTTTAATCCTACGTGTATTTTAGGAGAATCTCGAACAAAGTTTGGAAAATCAAGAGGACAACAAAGCTAGTTGCAGGGACATTCTCAGTAAAGTGTTTAATGTTCCTGAATATTTCGGTCGCGTGAGGGGGGAAAGGATTTGGCGTAACTCCTAAAAGTTATTTTTCACAAGAGAAGCGTCAAAATCCATCTAATGAGGAAGTATTAGAGAAGCTCAAATTCCTATCAGAGCAAGTGACACTCTTGGTGAAGACGAATAAAGACAAGCAACTTCTGGATTAGCTCCAACATGAAATACAAATGGAGAGTGAAAAAGCGAGATGCAACATTGGTCTCAAAAGTCTTCCCGAGGTAATTAATTACTTAATAAAATAAGAAATTCATTCAACCTAATTGTTTCACATACTTATGTATTAACCATTGATTTAGGGTGTCACTCCTTGCGTGCTGTACTTATCCTCCCCTACTCATCGCAAGGTCGAAAAAGGAACATTGTACAATACTTTGGGAGAAGTATTGTACAACACACCAATTCCCTACGGGCCATGTCAGAGTATCACCAGTTATTGCTTTGGAACCAAATGCATCATTGCCTATACCAGAAAACGATGCAGATATGAAGTATTTGGGAGAAGCAATTGGTAGTTACGTGGCATGGCCCACACATCTTGTTGCCCTTGATAAGGTATGTTTAATTAATTGAAATGTATGTTTAATTGATATGTATATTTAATTGCACGATATATGATTATGATTGATTATATTTAATTGCTGATTTTTTTCCGCTGTTAACTTTAATTTCACATTTATTTAGATTCAAACAAAGTATAAAGGAAATGATAAGAAGATTCCTAGAAACGAGTCAGTCACATCGCCGGAAAAGGTTTGTCACATTTATTCTGTATGGTTTGTCATTTTTTCATATTCAATAAACTAACAAACTAATTAACCTCATTTTTTCAGATTCAATCCAATAAACCACCCATACAGCAAATCAGCTGCCAAAATAAACCAACTGCCGCACCACAACTGGATGTTCGTGGTAAAAATAAAGTCGGCAAACTTCAAAAATTGGAGGGTAATAAAGTTGGCAAACTTCAAAAGCTGGCGGGTAATAAAGCTGCCAAAGTTGCTGCTCAAAAACTAGATCGGGGAAAATCAGTTGATGCTCCTGCTCCTAAAATAAGTCACCCATGCCTTGCTCGATATGGGTCGTGTCTTGACATACAGGTAAAAACGAATTGGGGCAGCAACAATGATTCACGCATCATAAGCATGGATAATGCTATATTCAGAGATGAGTGTGAAGAACTACTTGAAAAAGAGCACATATACGAACTTCTCAACCATAAGGAGCTGAGTGCTACTGTCATCAACTTAAACATTAGGTAAAAATTACTTTTAATTGCATTTATTGGTAATTAATTTAATTTATTGGTAATTAATCTAATTTAAAATTTTCATTGAAGGTTTTTGTATGAGAAGTTGGTGTGCACGCAAAGATTGTCAAATAGATTTTTATTCTTGTCTCCGCATAAGCTTTCAATGTTTAAACTCGATCCAGTGAATGTAAAGAAATACATTGTAGATATCATATTAGGAAATAGAGAGAAGGATAAGTTGTTCCTTGCACCATATAATTCAGGGTACGTAATTATATATTCTTTATTTATATCTTTTTTAATTTATGAGATCTTAATTTATTAGTTGTGTAAACAAAATTTCCAACCAATTTTTTTGTTGTTGTAGATCACATTGGGTGCTATTTTCAATCAATGCGACCTCTGAAGTTATATACTATTTAGATCCCTTGCACGACAATTACAACAATCACTCTGATATAAAGACTATGTTCGACACGTTAGTAATATTCATTTATTTCTTACATATATATTTAAATAATGTGTTTGTTAATGCTATAATAATCACATTTATTTATTCGATAGTGTTTTACAAGTTTTTCGAGCTCAAAGAGGTGCTACAGTGTCGAAGCAAAAGTCAAATAGCATCACATGGATTCCAATAAAGGTTTGAAATATATGGCTTTAAAATTTTATTTACAATCAATGCAAAAATATTTATTGACTTATATGTTTTATTGTATAGTGCCCTCGTCAAACAAACAACATCGACTGTGGGTACTACATATTGCGATTCATGAAGGAGATTGTTGATATAAATCAAACTATAAACCAAGAAACGGTACGATATTTTCATTATTTGATTTTCATATATAAACTATGTATATATTTGATTCTAACTTATTTATGTTCAATTTTTATATCGCACAGTACTTTGACAATTTCAGTCTAACATACTCTGAAAGAGATCTAATTGAATAAAAGGAAGACTGGTGTCAGTATATGATTGAAATGAAAATTATTTGATTTGCTGGGAAATGGCATGCTGCAATGGATAGTTATATGAATATATGGTAGTTCTGTTCTGTGTAGTTCTGATAGTTATATGTATAAGAATAGGGCACATTTGAAAATTTGTGAATATGTAGTTATATGAATATGTATATAGTTATGTGTTGTTGTCAATATGTGAATATGTATATAATTATATTGTGAACTGATTGTGTAAATATGTAAAGTTATAAAGTTAAATTATAAAGTTATATAGTTATGTTGTTGTGTACTGATTGTGAAATGATTGTGTGAACTGATTCTGGATGAAAATGATTTTGGAAAAAAAAATTAAAAGACAGCACTTTCTAAAAAAATGCTATAAAAAACCCAAAAGCGCTTTTTAAAAATTTCATTTACAGCGTTTTTTAATAAAACTAAAATAAGAATGCACCTTTTACAGCGCTTTTTCAAAAAAGCGTTGTAATAGGTGCATAATAATGCATCTATTGTTTCCACCTTTTACAGCGCTTTACAACGCTTTTTCTAAAAAACGTTGTAATATGTGCATAATAATGCTATATTGAATGCACCTTTTATATCGTTTTCTCAAAAAAGCGCTGTAATAGGTGCATAATAATGCTATATTGAATGCACTATTTACAACGCTTTTTTCAAAAATCGCTGTAATAGGTGCATAATAATGCATCTATTGTTTGCACCATTTATAACGCTTTCTCAAAAAAGTGTTGTAATACGTGCATAATAATGCTATATTGAATGCACTATTTACAACGCTTTTTCTAAAAAGCGCTGTAAAACGAGTATAACAAGCGCGCAATATATCAACATATTTTATAGCGCTTTTTTTATTTTAAAAAGCGTTGTTGTATCTTTTTACAACGCTAGATATTACAACGCTTATTTTTTTGAAAAAACGCTGTAAATGGCTTAAAAAAGCGTTGTAAAATGCGTTTTTCGCGTAGTAGTGCTCATAGAACAAAAATGGCACCTCTGAGGTAGAAAATGTTTGTTTTTAGGTTTAGTTTTTGTTTCTAGAAACACCACTCATCATGAACATATATTAGCTTAAAACCTTGTCTATAATCCTTCCACATGGCATTATCACTCTGACCTAAGCCTAGATATCCAACCAACCTCCATCACCTAGTCCCAA
>PGTU02011600.1:0-28629 GCA_002896215.2 Cicer echinospermum | reverse complement strand
AAAAAAGGAGATAAGCGCTTGTAAAGAGACTCCGTGTGTTATTATGTTATTTGAATGATTTTTTTAAAAGCTTTTTACCAGCGCTTTTCCACAATAAACGGCTTCTAAAATGTCTCCTTTTATGTTAATTTTAAAAGGCTCTCTTTGACAGCGCTTTTTTCGCAAATAAGCGCTGTAAAAGGCCTTTAATTGTTTTTTTGTTTTGTTATGTTATGTTATTTTTATAACAAGCTCAACATGCATGCAAAACCACATAGTAGTAAACTCGGTCACTCTCTACCAAAAATCCCTTCGTCTTCACAAAACTCTTCTCCTTTTATGCATCTTCTTCAAAAACATCAAAAGCTTACTCTTTCAAATTCAATCTCCCCACCTCAAATCCCTTTTTAATCTCTTTACTTCTCTTTCCTTTCTAAACTCGAAACTAATTGGTTATTCAGGATCATTGCCATGGTTGCGAAAATGGGTTTGTGTCTGGTGGTTTTTGGGGATTCTCAATGCGTACCAAGGGTTTGAAGAAATGGGTTTGGTTTGATGTTTTTTGGATTACCACTGAGCGACAGGGTTTGAAGAAAGTCGTTTGGTGTCTGAGTTTTTTGAATCCCATGATGCGTACAAGGTGTTTGAAAAATTAGGTGTCTTGATGAATATTATTTTAAAGCCATTTTACAGCGCTTTGCAAATAGCGCTGTTAAAATGTCTTTTTTTACTCACTTTCAAAAGAGTCGTTACAACGCTTTGGTGAAAAGCCCTTAAAGGTAATAAAACACTCATTATTTTATTTTTTAAAAGGATCTTTTACAGCGGCTTTTTAACAGGATAAGCGCCTGTAAATGTCTCTTTATTTTATTTTTGTGTTGGTTTATTTGGTTGGGATGACATAAAAACATTTTATCATTGTTTATTGGATTATAAAATATTGTTATCATTGGTCTTTATCCACAATACTTAAGGAGATTGATGAATTATAGAACATGAGTATTCTGAGAATTATAATATATATATGCACTGAGCAAAAGAGAATCTCCTATTCATTCATGTAAATTACTAATTTATATTCAGTTCAGTTTCATGTATCAAAGTGCAAAATATTAAAAACACTCATTGTTACATGAACTTGGTTATAAAAACACTCAAATCAAGCCTAAATATAAGCAGAAAATAAATTAATCAGAAAATTAATTAATCACGAACTTACCAGTATAAAAACACTCAATTCAGATTACATGCATATTTACAATACACACAGTTTCGCGATTACATGCTACTTATATAAAACAATTAAACATATACATTTAAGATGCCCTTCTTTCTGCGTGACATTCACATTGTTTTCCATTTAACATACGAAACGATGGATTACATCAAATTCCTCATCATGAATCATCTCTAAGATATAAACCACATTAGTTGAATCAATTCATGTGTTGTTGTGATGTTGCAAATAAAGATCATTACCAACATCTTCATCATTATTGTTATCATCACTTATTTTATTGATCGATAGGACAACAGAACCATTATCATTAGAAGGATCAGGACATAAAACATTGTTGAGGCTTGGCTGACGGCTAAAATAAAAGGCTCGTCTTTGTATCCCACACCCTATTAAAATCGACAAAGGCAAGAATCCTGAGCTATCAATCCGAACAGCAATTATATTACGACCCACTGCAACCAAATATGCGGAACACCGAAACATTGTGTAGTCTAGACTCCCCATATCGCGCTCGATAACCCCACAAAATATGATAGATTTGCATATATTGGGTTTTTGTCTTTTTGCACTTGAACATGCATCGCTTCACACGAGAGTGAACTCCACTATTTGCCATAGTGGTCTGATCATCTTGTTCTTTGGTATAAAATGTGTAGCGTTAATAACATAACCAGTGTAAGAAAAGACATGTAAAGCTCGACCATTTGCTTACCACCTCAATCTATTTGAAATTGATTCGGGTCTAATATCAAATTTTTGACATTATGTGATTTTTTAACCAGTTACAAAAACTTCGATTGTCTCCGAGTATCCAATTTTTCGATTTCCTATTCATGTCAAACGAGATAACTGATCAATGTGTTATTGTAACATTACGGTTGAACCTCATCATCATTGTGCAGAACAACAATTGTGCTGCTCCCATTCTGTCCTTGATATAGTCAGTAGTCTCCACCAGTTATCCCTTCTCCTGATGATTCCCGAATGACGAGACAGTGGAAAGCCCTATGATTCAACATTGACAGATATTCAGTACAAAATTCAGCACTCTTCAACATGTATCGTTCAGCAATACAACCTCTGGTCGACTTCTACTTTTTAACGTACCCTTTTAATATTTCATATATGTCTATCGGATACATCCACTCATATAAATGGCCCACAAATTGTGCTCCTTAACCAGATATGAACATAAGGTGAAACCATTATATCAAAAAACGATGGTGGATACATTTCAAGCTCACACAAAAGTAACAAAATTTCCCTCTGCAATGCGGTAAATTCTTGAGGTCGATCACTTTACTACAAATTTCCCTGAAGAAGAAACATAATCATTAAGGCTAGTCGAACTTTTTCAGGTAAATGGAACGTATACCTATTAGTAGCAAATGCTCCATTATAATATGACTCAATCTGGTCTTCAAACCTTTAACTTGACGGTCTTTCATACAAACCAAATTTTAATGTCGAAGAGTATCCTTCTGAACTTTTAACTTCTGTGAGAAATTTTACATAAAACAATTTTTTCCTTCAGATAGAGTATGAGCGGAGTAGCATATGTCGCGATTTCTTTCTTACTGAGCCCCAGTTCATTTCTATCCATATCGAGCCAGTCCAATTCTTGCGTTGACGCCATCTTTAGACTTCCTAGAACATTGAGATAAACTCCAATAACACTTTCAAATACAATTTTTTTCAATATTGCATCAACATCGAGGAAATGCTCTTACATACCAATGACTCCCAAATGGCAATCAAAAGAAAATTGACTTTTTCTTCCACACCAGTTTTCACCAGCTCTCCCGCAAAAGGTTTGCCAATTTATTGGTCAAACCTTGTACTTTTTCAAGTATCTTGATGAATCCAGTCGGTGCTAAAGGATCTTTACCTTCCTCTGATTTCCATGAATGCATTTCTGCCACCCACGATACTGATGACTATAAGGTAAAAAATCTCGATGCCAAGAAACCACATTTTTCTTACAATTTTCAACACCGCATCCATTTGTACTCTCATTCACATATAGGACATGCCAACTGACCTTAATGCTTATACCTGATAATTACCATATGCTGAAAATCATAATGTGCCGAACCAAAATAGCCCTCAATTGAAACCACTCTTTTCCTATACCCATCGATAAACTTCCACACCTGTCCCCACAAAATTTTAATCGTCAATTAAAGGAGTCAAGTATACGTCGATTCATTCCCCGGTTGTCGTTGTTTGGGTCCAGAAATTAACAGAGACAACATCATAAACTTACGCTTCATACATAACCATGGAGGTAGGTTATATAGTACCAACATACATGCCACGTGCTATGTGAGATGCTTTGAAGACCATGTGGTCATTCCATCAGTAAAAGTGGCAAGTCTGAGATTCTTCTTGACTCTATCCCGAATTCAGGAATACTCGTGATCAATTTTGCCATTGTGGGAATCTGCGGGTGTCGAAACATTCCATCTCTAATTCTTCATCTGCAGCCATGTCAAGTGTTTTTGAATCTTCTTCACTGCGCATACATGCGCCTAAATCTTGTATTATAGGAATACCACACGACTTTTTTGCTGGAGTAGATTCTTTTCTCTTATATCGAGAGACATTGCATTTCGGACACGCCTTAAGTAGTTCATATTCGTTTCGAAATAAAATGCAATCGTTAGGACACGCATGAATCCTTTCGTAACTCATTCCAATAGAACACAAAATCCGTTTAGCCTCGTAGGTTCGACTGGGAAGTTCATTATCATCTGGCAACATATCTTTTATGAGTGTTAATAATTCTATAAAGCTTTTATCAGACCATCCATTACTCGCTTTTTAAGTTGTACAACTTTAATATCGCTGACAGTCTTGTGAATTTAGTACAACCATTATATAATCTTCTCTGCATCACTCAACAAACTTTCAAACATTTTAGGACAATCTCGAAGATCTTCTTCAACTGCTTTTGCAATCTCATCAACTCGGTTCGGCTCATATGTATCTGTATCGAAGTCAGTTGAAGCATATGTCGAACTATTCTCAAAATTATTGTTTCCTTTTTTTTTTCTCACCATGTCTTATCCAACATGTCTAGCTTTGATCAATTCCATTACATACTAGATGTCCTTCTAATTCATCTTCTCTAACACGTTTTCCAAAACAACATTTTAAACAAGGACAAACTACTCTATTTGGATCTTTTGCATTCTTCACTACAAACTCAACAAACTCCTTCACTCTAATTTCATACTCTTTTGACAATCGATTGGCTGAAATCCATTTCCTATCCATATTATACCACCTATATAAATCAGTAACAAAAATAATAAGCTTTCAAAATATATCAACAAGTTTCAAAAAGAAACCAATATCAACTAACAATTTCAAAACAGAACAGATCATGTGGTATGCGTTTTTTGACAATTTTTGACAATTTCAAAACATAACAGATCATGTGTAAAAGAGATTTAATATATATATATATATAACAATTTTTAGTAGATTTAATATATATGTAACAAAACATAACAGATCATGTGTAAAAAATACCTTAGACAACGTAGATGGCCGCACAGTACGTAGAGGATATTAGGGTTCCCAACGTATATAATTATTTGAAAGATGTAGAGGATATGAGGGTTTCCAACGTATATAATTATTTTAAAGATGTATTTTTACAGCGCTTGTGAAAAAAGCGCTGTAATAGGTAGTTAAATTCAATGAAAGCGCATGTGTTTTACAGCGCTTGTGAAAAAAGCGCTGTAACAGATACGCGAAAGCGCTTCCTTTTACAGCGCTTTTTTGACAAGCGCTGTAAAAGCCTTATAACGTGATGCGCAAACGTTATATGACCTACTACAGCGCTTGTTTTACAGCGCTTTGAATCAAAAGCGCTGTAATAGGTTCCGTTATTTTTAAAATATAATTACAACAGCGCTTGTGTTTAGCAAGCGCTGTAAAATGGGCGCTGTTAAATGTCATTTTTGGCGTAGTGTAACAAAGATAATAATAACATATAATAAAATTGAGTTGTCAAATAAATATGTAATAATTAATTTATTTTACAACTCTATTTTATTATATGTTACTATTATCTTCGTTATATGTTACTACTATCTTCGTTATTAATTACAAATAAATATGTAATTTTTACTTTACTTGACAACACTATTTTATTATATGTTATTATGGTCTTCGTTTTGTAGTTATACTTAATAACAAAGAGAATAATAAAATATAATAAAATTGAGTTGCCAATAAATTAATAATATTATTAAATATTTAATTGACAACTCTATTTTATTATATGTTATTATTATCTTTGTCATTGAGCACAACTATAAAACGAAGAAAATAATAATATTTAATAAAATAGAGTTGTCTACTAACACTTCTAGAAAATTGCATTTTAGCTGCCATATCTAGCGTAGGCCCCCGACTCCGACGCTAACTAGCGTCGATGCAGCGTCGGCCCGACCGACGCTAACGTGACAAATTTTATTTTTCAATGTCCTCAACGATTAGTGTCGGTTTGGCCGACGCTAACTCAAATAATATAGACGCTAGTTTATTTATTTTATTTTTTATATTAATATATAGCGTCGGAAAGGCCGACGCTAAGTTTATGATTTTTTAAAATCATATTCTTTTATAGAATCAGATGAATACTTAGATTGTAAAATTAAATTTTATGATTTTTTATTTATCATTCTCGTTTAAAAAAATAAGAGAAACTATAAAAATAAGAGTAAATTTGCTTATTAATTATTATTTATTATTATTATTATTATTATTATTATTATTATTATTATTATTATTATTATTATTATTATTATTATTATTATTATTATTATTATTATTATTATTATTATTATTATTATTATTATTATTATTATTATTATTATTATTATTAATTATTATAGTTAAAAGAAAGGGAACATGTCTTTATAAGTAAAAAAGAAGAAAGGGAATGAAAATAAAATCAGGGAAAATAGAAACCCCTTCAATCCCTAAATGACCTCTCCTTCAAGCTGAGTGCAACTCATCTCCTTCCTTCGATCGCGACTGCTCGTCACTTTTGGGCACCTTTTTCCATCACTCGAGAAAGTCAGCACCGTCAAAGATCTCTTGATTGCTCGCGGCCGGGCCGGCTTGGAAGCAAGCTACATGTCGCCTATCTCACCCCCTTTCTTATTATTAGTAAGATAGGTTGCCCCTTGCTCTTTGCTCCAAGTAACCCTATCTTCTTACTGCAAGATACTACCCTCTTTTGTTTCTCTTTGAATTAAACCGTAATTTGATTCTTGATTGAACATTATTTTATTTCTCTATGGTTTTTACTGTGTTTCTCTTTGTAATTTTGAGGTGTATGCTTATCCTTTTTTCCCAACTCAACGATGAATGTTCCATGTCATTAGAACAACCTTGCGAAATCATATTCAACAACCCTTTTCTACCTATCTTGTCTTCAAAGTGTGAATGTCTGCAACCTGATTTGGTTAAACTCACTGTTGTCTTTATTTTGCAGTTGAAAAAGAATTTGGAGTTTGTTGTTTGTTGTTTTTTCTCTTTGGATTTTGCTGTCAAAATATTAGGTTTGGTACCAATTGCACTCTAATATGCCCATTTCATTCAATTTCATTTCTTTTGCTTAAGGTACTGTGACGGATTGATTAAATTAAAGCAGTATCTTGATCAATTTACACATAAAACAATTTTAAGTTTAATCTTCACATAAATTACGTATAGAAAATTGGTAATTATCTATCTCTTGTTGGTAATAGTTATCAACTTATCATCAAAGCTAACTAATGACAATTTTCATTTAAAAATTATGTATGTTATTGAAATGACAAATGGTTAATGCGATTTCAGATCACAAATTCTAGTTGTTGCTGCTAGCTACTTAATAGCATCGTTGGGATTATTACCAGTCAAGACTTTGAGGTTTATTGTCAGAAAATCCCTTGGGAAGTCATGGTATGCCAATGCAGTTGAGGCTGCATGCTCTCACTTATCACAGGTTAGCTTTACTGTTGAAAGAAGGGCTTCGATGTTAGGTCACAATAAACATGTAAATTAGTGGTTTTCCAATTTCTGATCTTGATCCCTTTTCTTATATAGTTATATTGGAATACTAATAAAATATATATGTTTTATGATATTGATTCATATATTTGTATATTTGAATACTAATGTATATTTGTTTTGATGAGTTTTAGGTCCCATAAAAAAAATCATTTAATTAAGAATACCCAAAAGATAGACTGCAGTTATACTTTTGTAATGTTCATGCATTTAGGAGGTTAACCACCGCATTTGTTAGTCCTTTAAGATTGTAAGGTCTGTTGGCAGTTGACACATAAATGTTTTGACAACTGTTCTTATTCATAATTTATCCTGTGGCATATTAAAGTGAATAAATTATTTGTTTCATGTATTTGCAGAAACTGCCCGGGGGAACTCTTGTTGAGACTAGGGCAGCAACCACCGACTGGGGACACCAGCCAAGTAAACAAGAAGCTGAGAAAATGATGAGAGAATCCACCTTGGATAGACTTTCTTCTTTAATCAGAAATCATGAGAAGAAACTAGCTCTGGTAAGTTACAACTTACAAGAGACCAACTGAAATAACTTCTCAAAGACTATCTATTGTTACCATATCTAACTTTATATGGTCATAGGCAAAAGCAAGGTTCAATAAGGCTGAGAAGGATTTAGCGAAAATATAGGGTGATTTGGAACCAGCAGACCTTCCATCTGATTTTGGAGACATTAACTAATGAAGAGAGATTTTTGTTTAGGAAGATTGGTCTGAGTATGAAGCCATATTTACTTCTAGGTAAGAACAACAAATTTATTATAGCTTTATGAGCAGTTGCTTTTGCACAAATTTATTATACAAGAAAAAGTTAAAAAGCATGAGATTTTCAGGGAGGCGAGATGTTTATGCTGGCACCATAGAAAACATGCATCTACACTAGAAATATCGAGAGGTCGTAAAGATAATTGTGAAAGGGAAAATATCTACACATGCTTCTACTTCCATCCGCAGGTTACAAGACCCAAAAAGCTTGTTGACACGAAGACAAGCATTGGCTCGGTCTATTGAGCTTCCAAAGACGAGAGGTAATAAATCAATAATTTCTAATTAAATGAGACTTTTACTTGGGTCTTTTATCTCACGAAATTTCTAATTTTTATTTTCAAGCACTGAAATATCATATCTCATATTTATAGGAGATGATTGAGTTGCTCAAATCTGAGCTAGTATGATGTTTTATCACTTCTTTAATATGACATAGAATTGTGATTGAATGTGGTTGATATGGCCTCATTTGAGGTTGCAGAGACATTAAAACCTGGAGTTAGAGTTCTATTATGCTAATAATGGTTTTTTAACCAATACATGTAATCATTGGGTTTTTGTTTTGTTGGTAACAGCATTTTGGACTATGATGTGCTTAACTTGGAAGTGCAACACTTCCTATTGTTGGACCATTGATAAAATCTAGAGTTAGAGCTCTAATTTACAGGTATCTAGAGTTCTCATTCTCATTTTCATTCTAAACATAAATCACGTTACATTCAATTTATTTTCAACTAAAACCAATTCAATCAAAATAATTTTTTATCACCGCAAAACAAAAAATATGCTTAGTCTCGCATTTCCTTTGTCTTCAGGTCAACCGCGTCGACACTTACTAACAACTGGATGGAGTACTTTTGTGACTTCCAAAAGATTAGTTGTCGGAGATACTTTTGTGTTTCTGAGGTATTCATTTGATGTTTCTTTTTCTTGGTTTCCTTGATATGGTTCAAAAAATCATCATATACTGTAAAATCATACAATGTGTCTGTTTGACTATGCAAACATTAAAACTAAACAAGATTTTATGTTTAGAGGAAACAATGGAGAATTACGCGTTGTAGTGAGGCATCTCGCTTCGCCTCAAAGCTACTTGCATTTATCTGTGATTTCTGGTCAGAGCATGCACCTTGGAATCCTTGCAACTGCATCTCATGTTGTTGCAACCCAAAATTTTGTTGTTGAATACTTTGTTGACATTAGCGTCGGCCATCCGACGCAACTGTTTTTCTCAGCAGACGTGTCAACTGACATATTTAGCGTCGAATGTTTTATTTTGGTGATAGCGTCAGTTTAGCGTAGGCCTAGCCGACGCTAATATAGCGTCGGATGGTGTTTAGCGGACGCTATTCATTAGCTTCGACTGTTTTAGCCTAGGCCTGACACCGACGCTAAATCACCATTAGCGTCGGCTTTTGGCCTATTAGCGTCGGTTTTGGGCTGACGCTAAATCCTGATTTTCTAGTAGTGTAAATAAGTAATTATTACTTTATTTGAAAAACACTATTTTATTATATGTTATTTTTATCTTAGTTTTATTGTTTTACTACATAACGAAGATAATAATAACATATAATAATATTGAGTTTATCAAATAAAATGGTACTTATTATTTTATATTTGAGAATTCTATTTTATTTTATGTTATTATTATTTTCGTTATATAGTTGTACTTCATAACGAAGATAATACTAACATATAAATAAAATAGAGTTGTTAAATAAAGTAATAATTACATATTTATTCGACAACTCTATTTTATTATATGTTATTATTATCTTCGTTATGGCAGTCAAATAATGTAATAATTAAAAAGCATTCTTCTCCAAAATTTATAATTGTGTTTCGGGTCATATTTTGAACATTTAGCAATCATTTGGTCTAAAAATACGAATTCCGTTCCATTTTTGGTCGGGTGGTATGAAAATTGCCTGAAAAGTCTAGATGAAAATCGGGGATTTCGTAGCACCCGATTTCGGTCCATTTTTGTCGAGTGGTACGAAAATCGCCTGAAAAGTCCAGATGAAATCGATGACTGAGAGACTCTTATAGCATTCTTCTCTAAAATTTATAACTATGTTTTAGGTTTCGCGCATATTTCGGTCTATTTTTGTCGGGTGGTACAAAAATCACCCAAAAAGACCAGATGAAATTGTGGACCAGTATACCCTTATAGCATTCTTCTCCAAAAAATTTAATTGTGTTTCGGGTTCCGCGTCAAATTTCAACCACACGACGTCGTCTTGTAAGAAATACGAATTTCGCTCCATTTTTGTCGGGTGGTACAAAAATCGCCTGAAAGTCAAGATGAAATCGAGGAAAAGAGACCCTTATAGCATTCTTCTCCTAAATTTATAACTCTGTTTCGGGTACTTCGTCAGATTGAAACACTAACCATCGTTTGGTCTGAAACTACGGACTTTGGTCCATTTTTGTTGGGTGGTACGAAAATCGCTCGAAAAGTCAAGATGAAATCGAGGACCAGAAGACCCTTAAAGCATTCTTCTCCAAAATTTATAACTGTGTTTCGGGTTCCGAGCCAGATTTAAGACACTAGCCGTCGTTTGGTTTGAAAATACTGATTTGGTCCTTTTTTGTCGATGGGTAAGAAAATCGCTTGAAAAGTCCAGATGAAATTGGGGACCAAATGACCCTTATTGAATTCTTCTTCTAAATTTATAACTGTGTTTAGGGTTCCGCGTCAGATTTCAAACATTAGCCATCGTCTTGTTCGAAAATACGGATTTCTGTCAATTGTAGTCGGGTGGTACGAAAATCGCTAGAAAAGTCCATATGAAATCAAGGACCGGGAGACCATTATAGCATTCTTCTCCATAATTTATAACTGTGTTTCGAGTTTGCGCATAATATCAAACATTAGCCATCGTCTGGTCCGAAAATACGATTTGTGGTCTATTTTTGTCGGGTGGTACAAAAATCGTCCAAAAAAGACCAGATGAAATCTAGGACCAAGAGAACCTTATAGCATTCTTCTCCAAAATTTATAATTGTGTTTTTGGTTCCCCATCAGAATTCAAACACTAGCCATCGTCTTGTATGAAAATACGAATTTGGGTCGATATGAAATTGAGGACCAGGAGACCCTTACAGCATTCTTCCCCTAAATTTATAACTGTGTTTCGGGTTCTGGGTCTTATATTTCAAACACTAACCATCGTTTGGTCTGAAACTACAGACTTTGGTCCATTTTAGTTGGGTGGTACGAAAATTGCCTAAAAAGTCCAGATGAAATTGAGTAACGGGAGACCCTTATAGCATTCTTCTCCAAAATTTATAACTGTGTTTCGGGTTCTGCACCAGATCTCAAACACTAGCCATCGTCTGGTCTGAAAATACTGATTTTTGCCCTTTTTTGTTGAGGGGTACGAAAACCGCCTGAAAAGTCCAGATGAAATCTAGAACCGAGAGTCTGTTATCTCATTCTTCTTATAAATTTATAATTCTCTTTCCGATTCCGCATCAGATTTCAAACACTAGCCATCCTCTTGTTCGAAAATACGGATTTCAGTCCATTTTGTCGGGTGGTACGAAAATCGCTCGAAAAGTCCCGATGAAATCGAGGACCGAGAGACCCTTAAAACATTCTTCTCTAAAATTTATAACTATGTTTCAGGTTCCGCGCCAGATTTCAGACACTAGCCGTCATCGAAGGGTACGAAAGTCGCTCAAAAATTCCAAATGAAATCGACGACCGAGAGACCATTATAGCATTCTTCCCAGAATTTATAACTTTGTTTCGTATTCCATGCAGGAATTCAAACACTAGCCATCGTCTAGTCCGAAAATACATATGTTGGTCCATTATCGTCGATGGGTACGAAAGTCGCCCAAAAAGTCCAAATGAAATCGAGGACCGGGAGACCATTATAGAATTCTTGTTCTATATATATATAACTGTGTTTCAGGTTCCGTGTTAGATTTGAAACACTAGCCATCGTCTTGTTCGAAAATACGAATTTCGGTCCATTTTAGTCGGGTGGTACGAAAATCGCGCGAAAAGTCTAGATGAAATCGAGGACCGGAGGACTATTAAAGCATTCTTCACCAAAATTTATAACTTTTTCGGGTTCCGCGCCAGATTTCAAACACTAGCCATCGTCTGGTTCGAATAAACGATTTTTGATCTATTTTTGTCGTGTGGTTCAAAAATCGCCCAAAAAGACCATATGAAATCGAGGACCAGGATACCCTTATAGCATTCTTCTCCAAAATTTATAATTATGTTTCGGGTTCCGCATCAAATTTCAAACACTAGCCATCGTCTTGTAAGAAAATATGAATTTCGGTCCATTTTTGTCTGGTTGTACAAAAATCGCCCGAAAAGTCTAGATGAAATCGAGAACCATGAGACCCTTATAGCATTCATCTCCTAAATTTATAACTCTGTTCCGGGTTCTTCGTCAAATTTCAAACACTTGCCATCATTTGGTTTGAACTACGGACTTTTGTCCATTTTTTGTTGGATGGTACGAAAATCGGCTGAAAAGTCCGGATAAAATCGAGGACCGAGAGTCTGTTATATCATGTTTCTTCTAAATTTATAATTTTCTTTCGAGTTCCGTGTTAGATTTCAAACACTAGCCATCGTCTTGTTCGAAAATACGGATTTCGGTCCATTTTAGTCAGGTGGTACGAAAATCGTTCGAAAAATCCCGATGAAATCGAGGACCGAGTGACCATTACAACATTCTTCTCTAAAATTTATAACTATGTTTCATGGTCCGCGCCATATTTCTAACACTAGCCATCGTCTGGTCTGAAAATACAGATGTTGGTCCATTTATGTCGAGAAGTAAAAAATCGCCCGAAAAGACCAAATGAAATCGAGGACCGCGAGATCATTATAGCATTCTTCCCCAAAATTTATAACTTTGTTTCAGGTTCCACGCCTGATTTCAATCACTATCCACTGCTCGTTCGAAAATACGAATTTCGGTGGATTTTTTTTACATTTTACGAGAGACCCTTACAGCATTCTTCTCCAAAATTTATAATTGTGTTTCGGGTTCCGTGTCAGATTCCAAACACTAACCATCGTTTTGTCCGAAAATACAGATTTTGGTCCATTTTATTCGAGTGGTACGAACATTGCCCAAAAAGTCCAAATAAAATCGAAGACCAAGAGACCCTTACAGCATTCTTCTTCTAAATTTATAACTGTGTTTCAAGTTCCGTGTAGGATTTCAAACACTAGCCATTGTTTTGTTCAAAAATACGAATTTCGGTCCATTTAAGTCGGGTGGTACGAAAATCACCCGAAAATACTAGATGAAATCGAGGACCGGGAGACCCTTATATCATTCTTCTCCTAAATATATGAATGTGTTTCGGATTCCGGATGAAATTGACGATCGAGAGACCCTTATAGCATTCTTCTTCTAAATTTATAACAGTATTTCGGGTTCCATGTCAAATTTTAAACACTAGCCATCGTCTGGTCTGAAAATACAGATTTCAATCCATTTTAGTCTAGTGGTATGAAAATCGCCCGAAAAGTCCAAATGAAATCGTGGACTTGGAGACCCTTATATCATTCTTCTCCAAAATATTTATAAACTGTGTTTCAGGTTTTGTGTTTGATTTCAAACCACTAACCATCGTTTTGTTTGAAAATACGAATTTCGATCCATTTTAGTCATGTGGTACGAAAATCGACCGAAAAGTATAGACGAAATCGAGGACTGAGAGACCCTTATATCATTCTTCTCCAAAATTTAAAACTGTGTTCCAGGTTCTGCGTTAGAATTCAAACATTATCCGTTGTCTTCTTCAAAATTATGGATTTCGGTCCATTTTTTTCGGGTGGTACGAAAATCGCCCGAAACGTTTAGATGAAATCGAGGACCGGAAGACCCTTATAGCATTCTTCTCCAAAATGTTTAACTGTGTTTTAGGTTATGTGTCAGATTTCAAACACTAGCCATCATTTGGTCTGAAAATACGAATTTGGGTCCATTTTGGCTGGATGGTACAAAAATCGCCCGAAAGTTCTAGATCAAATCGAGGACCCAGGGACCCTTATAGCATTCTTCTTCAAAATTTATAACTGTGTTTCGGTTTCCGCGTCTGATTTCAACACTAGCCATAGTCTTGTTTGAAAATACAAATTTTGATCCATTTTAGTTAGGTGGTAGGAAAATCGCCTGAAAAGTCCAGATGAAATCGAAGACTGAGAGACCCATATAGCATTCTTCTCCAAATTTTATAATTGTGTCTCGGGTTCCGCGCCAGATTTCAAACATTAACCATCATTTTGTTCAAAAATATGAATTTCGTTCCATTTTAGTCTGGTGATTCGAAAATCGCCCGGAAGGTCCAAATGAAATCTAGGACCGGGAACCCTTATATCACTCTTTTCAAAAATTTATAATTGTGTTTCAGGTTCCACGTCAGATTTCAAACACTAGCCATAGTCTTTTTCGAAAATACGGACTTCGTCCCTTTTTGTCGATGGTACGAAAATCGCCTGAAAAGTCCAGATGAATTGATGACAGGGAAATCCTTATAGAATTCTTCTCCAAAATTTATAACTGTGCTTCGGGTTCCGCGTCATATTTCATACATTAGCCATCGTTTTGTCCGAAAATACGGATTTCGGTCCAATTTAGTCGGGTGGTACGAAAATCGCACAAAAAGTCCAAATGAAATGGAGGACCGAGAGACCCTTATAGCATTCTTCTTCTAAATTTATAAATATGTTTCGAGTTTCGCGCTATATTTCAAACACTAGTCAAGTCAGGTCCGAAAATACAGATTTTAGTCCATTTTTGTTGAGGGGTACGAAAATCGCTCGAAAAGTCCAGATGAAATCGAGGACCGAGAGACCCTCATAGCATTCTTCTACCAAAATTTGTTGCTGTGTTTCGAGTTTCGCGCCAGATTTTCTACACTAGCCATCATCTGGTCTGAAAATACGGAATTCGGTCCATTTTTGTCAGGTGGTACAAAAATAGCCGAACAGACCAGATTATGCCGAGCCCCAAGGGACTTTTATAACATTTCTTTGCCTAAATTTATAACTGTGGTTTGGGTTCCGCCTCATATTTCAAACACTAGCAATGTGGTCTTGTTCGAAATACGGATTTCGGTCCATTTTTGTCGGGTGCCTACGAAAAATCGCCATAAAAGCCCAGATGAAATCGAGGATCGGGAGACCCTTATCGCATTCTTCTCCTAAACGTATAATAGAGTTTCGCGTCTTCCAGCCGTCAGATTTCAAACACTAGCAATCATCTTGTTCAAAATATGAATTTCGGTCCATTTTTGTCAAGTAGTACGAAAATCACCGAAAAGTCCAGATGAAACCGAAGGACTGGGAGACCCTGATACCATTCTTCTCCAAAATTTATTACTGGTTTTAGGTTCCATGCCAGATTTCAAACACTGCATCGTCTGGTCCGAAATATAGATTTCGGTCCTATTTTGTCGAGGGTAGAAAATCGCCTGAAAAGTCCAAATGAAATCGAGGACCGAGAGACCTTATAGCATTCTTCTCCCTAAATATATAATTGTGGTTCCGAGTTCGTGTCGATTTCAAAACTAGCCATTATTTTGTTCAAAAATACGAATTTCTGTCGGTTGGTACCAAAATCACCCAAAAATACTAGATGAAATCGAGGACTGGGAGACCCTTATAACATTCTTGCCTTAAATATATAATAGTGTTTCCTATTCCGACTCAGATTTCAAACACTCGCCATCGTATGGTCCGAAAATATAGTTTTTGGTCCATTTTTCTCAAGGGACACGAAAATCGTCTGAAAAGTCCAGATGAAATCGACGACCGAGAGACCCTTATAGCATTCTTCTCCAAAATTTATAACCGTGTTTCAAGTTCCGCGTCAAATTTCAAAGACTAGCCCTCGTATTTTCCGGAAATACAGATTTTGGTCCATTTTTGTCGAGGGGTACGAAAATTGCCCGAAAAGTCCAGATGAAATCGAGGAGAAGAAGATTCTTATAGCATTTTTGTCCTAAATCCTCATAGCATTCTTCTCTTAAATTTACGAATGTGTTCTGAGTTCCATGTCGGATTTCAAACACTAGTCATTGTTTTGTTCAAAAATACGAATTTGGGTCCATTTTAGTCGAGTGGTACGAAAATCACCCGAAAATACCAGATGAAATCGAGGACCAGGGGACTCTTATAGCATTCTTCTCCTAAATTTATAACTATGTTTCGGGTTCCGCGTCAGATTTCATCTGGTATTTTCTGGCGATTTGCGTACCACCCGACTAAAATGGACTGATTTTGGTGTTTTTGAACAAAACGATGGCTAGTGTTTGAAATCTGACGCGGAACCCAAAACACAATTACAAATTTAGAAGAAGAATGCCTTCAGGGTCTTACGGTCCTCGATTTCATTTGAACTATTCGGGCGAGTTTCGTACTCCTCGACACAAATGGACCAAAATCTGTATTTTCAAATCTGACATAGAAACCGAAACACAGTTATAAATTTAGAAGAAGAATGCTATAAGGGTCTCTCGGTCCTTGATTTCATCTAGACTTTTCGGGCGATTTTCATTCCCCATCGACAAAAATTGACCAAATTTTGTATTTTCGTACCAAACGATTGCTAGTGTTTGAAATCTGACGCGGAACCCGAAACATTGTTATATATTAACAAGAAGAATGATATAAGAGTCGCTGGGTCTTCGATTTCGTCTGGACTCTTCGGGCGATATTCGCACCACACTGAAAAAATGGACCGAAATCCGTATTTTCGAACAAGACGATGTCTAGTGTTTGAAATCTGACGCATAACACGAAACACTGTTGTATATTTAGGAGAAGAATGCTGTAAGGATCTCTCGGTCCTCGATTTTATCTGCACTGTTCGGGCGATTTTCGTACCACCGACAAAAATTGACCGAAATTTGTATTTTCAGACCAGACGAGGGCTGGTGTTTGAAATTTGAAGCGGAACCCAAAACACAGTTATAAATTTTGGAGAAGAATGCTATAACGGTCTCCCGGTCGTCGATATCATCTGGACTTTTCGGGCAATTTTCATACCACTCAACTAAAATAGACCGAAATCCGTATTTTCGAACAAGACGATGGCTAGTGTTTGAAATCTGACACGGGACCCGAAACGCAGTTGTAAATTTAGGGAAAAATGCCATAAGTCTTCTGGTCCTCGATTTCATCTGGATATTTTAGGCAATTTTCGTGCCACCCGACTAAAATGGACCTATATACTTTTTTGGAACAAGATGATCGTTAGTGTTTGAAATCTGACGCGGAACCTGAAACACATTTATAAATTTAGAAGAAGAATGCTATAAAGGTCTCTCGGTCCTCGATTTTATCTGGACTTTTCGTGCGATTTTTGTACCCCTCGACAAAAATGGACCAACATCTGTATTTTCTGACCATAAGATGGCAAGTGTTTGTAATTTGACGCGTAACCCGAAACATTGTTATATATTTATGAGATGAATGCTATAAGGGTCTCCCGGTCCTCGATTTCATCTAGACTTTTAGGGCGATTTTCGTACCACATAACAAAAATGGTCCGAAATCAATATTTTCGAACAAGACAATGGATAGTGTTTGAAATCTGACGCGGAAACCGAAACATAATTACAAATTTAGGAGAAAAACGCTATAAGAGTCTCCTGGTCCTGGATTTCATATGCACATTTCAGGCGATTTTCGTACCTATCGACTAAAATGGACCGAAATATGTATTTTTGGACCAGACAATGGCTAGTGATTGAAATCTAACGCGGAACTTGAAAAACGGTTATATATTAAGGAGAAGAATGCTATAAGGGTTTCCTGGTCCTCCATTTCATTTGGACTCTTGGATCGATTTTCGTAACACCCGACAAATAAGGACTGATATCTGTGTTTTCGGACCACAAGAGGGTTAGTGTTTGAAATTAGATGCGGAACCTCAAATACTATTATATATTTAGGAGAAGAATGCTATAAGGGTCTTCCGGTCCTCGATTTTCATCTGAACTTTTCGAACGATTTTCATATAGCTAGAATATAATGGATTGAAATCCGTATTTTCGTACCACACGACGGCTAGTGTTTCCAATTGGACATGAAACCCGAAATACAGTTATAAAATTAAAACAAGAATGCTATGAGGGTCTCTCGGTCGTCGATTTCTTCTGGACTTTTCGGGTGATTTTCGTGCCCCTTGACAAAAATGGACCAAAATATATATTTTTGGACTAGACGATGGCTAGTGTTTGAAATCTGACCCAGAATCCAAAACATTGTTATATATTTTAGAGAAGAACGCAATAAGGGTCTCCCGATCCTCGATTTCATCTGGTATTTTCGGGTGATTTTCGTACCTCCCGACTAAAATGGACCGAAATCCGTATTTTTGAACAAGACAATTGCTAGTGTTTGAAATCTGAGGCGGAACCCGATACTCAGTTATAAATTTAAAAGAAGAATGCTATAAGGGTCATCTGGTCCTCGATTTCAAGTGGTCTTTTCGAGCGATTTTCGTACCAACGACAAAAATCGACCGAAATCCGTATTTCGAACAAGACGATGGCTAGTGTTTGAAATCTGGCGCGAAACCCGAAACAAAATTAAAATTTTGGAGGAGAATGCTATAAGGGTCTCTCGGTCCTCGATTTTATATGGACTTTTCAAGCGATTTTCGTACCCCTCGACAAAAATGGTCTAAAATATGTATTTTCGGAAAAGAATGCTATAAGGGTCTCTCGGTCTAGCGCATAACTTGGAACACATTTATAAATTTTGGAGTAGAATGCTATAAGGGTCTCTCGGTCCTCGATTTCATCTGGACTTTTCGGGAGATTTTCAAACGATCCAACTAAAATGGACCGAAATGCGTATTTTGCAAAAAGACAATCGCTAGTGTTTGAAATCTGACGCGGAACCCTAAACACAGTTATAAATTTTGGAGAATAATGATATAAGGGTCTCTCGGTCCTAGATTTCATCTGGACTTTTCAGGTGACTTTCGTACCACCCGCCTAAAATGGACCGAAATCCGTATTTTTGAACCACACGATTGTTAGTCTTTGAAATCTGACGCGGAACTCGAAACACAGTTATAAATTCGGGTTATGCGTTAGATTTCAAACACTAGCCATCGTCTGGTTTGAAACTATGAAAAAACCAGATGAAATCAAGGACCAGGAGACCCTTATAGCATTCTTCTCCTAAATTTATAACTGAGATTCGGTTTCCCCATCAGATTTCAAACATTAGCAATCATCTTTTTCGAAAATACGGATTTCGGTCCGTTTTTTGTCGGGTGGTATGAAAATCACACAAAAAGTTCAGATGAAATCCAGGACCGGGAGACCATGATGGCATAATTCTCCAATATTTATTACTAGTTTTAGGTTCTGCGCCAGATTTTCAAACCCTTGCCATTGTTTAGTCCAAAAATATAGATTCAGCCTTTTTTTGTCGATGTGTATGAAAATCGCATGAAAAAGAATATATGAAATCGAGGACCTAGAGACCCTTATAGCATTCATCTCCTAAATTTATAACTGCGTTCCGAGTTCCGTTTCGGATTTCAAACACTAGCCATTTTTTTTGTTCAAAAATACGAATTTCGGTCAATTTTAGTCGGGTGGTACGAAAATCACCCGAAAATATTAGATGAAATCGAGGTCCGGGAGACATTTATATCTTACTTCTCCTAATATATAACAGTGTTACGAATTCTGGGTCAGATTTCAAACACTAGCCATCATCTGGTCCGAAAATATAGATTTTGTCCATTTTTGTCGAGGGGTATGAAAATCGTCGGAATTGTCTAGATGAAATAGACGACCGAGAGACCCTTATAACATTCTTCTTCTAAGTTTATAACTGTATTTCGGGTTCCATGTTAAATTTCAAACACTAGCCATCGTCTGGTCCGAAAATACGGATTTCAATCCATTTTAGTCTAGTTGTATGAAAATCGCCCAAAAAGACTAGATGAAATCGAGGACAGGGAGACCCTTATTGCATTCTTCTCGAACATTTATAAATGTGTTTCAGGTTCTGCGTCAAATTTCGAACACTAGCCCTCGTCTGGTCCAGAAATATTGATTTCGGTCCATTTTTGTCGGGTGGTATGAAAATCGCCTGAAAAGTCTAGATCAAATCGAGAACCGGAGACCCTTATAGAATTCTTCTCCAAAATTTATTATTTTGTGTCGTGTTCCGTGTCAAATTTCAAACAGTAGCCTTGGTTTGTTCAAAAATATTGATTTTGGTCCATTTTTGTCGGTGGTATGAAAATCGAGGACATGGAAACTCTTATAGTATTCTTCTCCAAAATTTATAGCTTTGCTTCGGGTTCCACAACCAATTTTAAACACTAGCTATCGTCTAGTCCGAAAATACAGATTTTGGTCCATTTTTGTCGAGGGGTACGAAAATTGCCCGAAAAGTCCAGATAAAATCGAGGAGAAGAAGATTCTTATAGCATTATTCTCCTAAATTTATAACTGAGTTTCGGGTTATGCGTGAGATTTCAAAGACTAGCCATCATCAGGTTTGAAAATACGAATTTCAGTCCATATTTTTCGGGTGGTACAGAAATTGCCTAAAAAGTCGATATGAAATCGAGGACCGGGAGACCCTTATAGCATTCTTCTCCAAAAATTATAACTGTGTTTTGGGTTCCGCGTCAAAAAATTTATAACTGTGTTTAGGAGAAGAATGATATAAGAGTCTCCTGGTCCTCGATTTCATCTGGACATTTCGGGAGATTTTCGTTCCACTAGACAAAAATTGACCGAAATCTGTATTATGGGACCAAACGAGGGCTAGTGTTTGAAATTTGACGTGGAACCCAAAACACAGTTATAAATTTCGGAGAAGAATGCTATAAGGGTCTCCCGGTCCTCGATTTCATGTGTACTATTCGGGCGAGTTTCGTACCCCTAGATAAAAATTGACCAAAATATGTATTTTCGGACTAGACGATGGCTAGTGTTTGAAATCTGAATCGGAACCTGAAACACTGTTATATATTAAGGAGAAGAATGCTATAAGGGTTTCCGGTCCTCGATTTCATTTGTACTTTTAGATCGATTTTCGTAACACCTGCAAAAATGGGCTGAATCTTGTATTTTAGGACCAGAGCAGAGCTAGTGTTTGAAATTTGACGCGGAACCTGAAATACTGTTATAAATTTAGGAGCAGAATGCTATAAGGGTTTCCCGGTCCTCGATTTCATCTGGACTTTTCGGGCGATTTTCGTACCACCTGACAAAAATGGAAAGAAATTTGTATTTTCGAACAAGACGATGACTAGTGTTTGAAATCTGACGTTGTGAAGATATTATCAGGACTTTTGTATCAAAACTAGTGGTATTAAATGGAATCTGAAACACATTTATAAATTTAGGAGAAGAATTCTATAAGGGTCTCCCGATTCTCGATTTCATTTGGACTTTTCGTGCGATTTTTATACCACTAGACTTAAGTGGATTGAAATCCGTATTTTCGGACCAGACGATGGCTAGTGTTTGAAATTTGACATGGAACCTGAAATACAGTAATAAATTTAGAAGAAGAATGCTATCAAGGTCTCTTGGTCGGCGATTTCATCTGGAATTTTCGGGTAATTTTCGTACCCCTCGACAAAAATGGACCAAAATCTATATTTTCCAACCAGAAGATGGCTAGGGTTTGAAATCTGACCTGTAACTTGAAACCCTGTTATATATTTAGGAGAACAATGCTATAAGGGTCTCCCGGTTCTCGATTCATTTGGTATTTTTGAACAAAACAATTGCTAATATTTGAAATCTGACACGGAACTCGGAACACAATTATAAATTTAGGAGAAGAATGCTATAAGGGTTTCTCGGTCCTCGATTTCATCTGGACTTTTCACGCGATTTTCTTACCCCTCGACAAAAAAGGACTGAAATCTGTATTTTCGGACTAAACGATGGCAAGTGAGTGAAATCTGGCGCAAAACTTAAAAACCATTAATAAATTTTGGAGAATAATGCTATAAGTGTCTCTCGGTCTTCGATTTCATCTTGATTTTTCGGGTGATTTTTCGTAACACCCCACAAAAAATGGACCGAAATCCGTTTTTTTGAAATCTGAGGCAATACCCGAAACTCAGTTATAAGTTTAGGATAAGAATGTTATAACGGACTCCTGGTCCTCGATTTCATCTGGTCTTTCCAGTCGATTTTTGTATCACCCAACAAAAATGGACGAAATTCTTATTTTCGGACCAGACGATGGCTAGTGTTTGAAATTTGGCACGAAACCGAAACACAATTATATAATTTTTGGAGAAGAATGCTATTAGTGTCTCTCGGTCCTCGATTTCATCTGTATTTTCGGAACAGACTTGGGTAAGTGTTAGAAGTCTAGCGCGGAACTCGAAACACAATTATAAATTTTGGAGAAGAATGCTATAAGGGTCTCTCAGTCCTCGATTTCATTTGGTCTTTTCGGGCGATTTTCGTACGATCCAACTAAAATGGACCGAAATCCGTTTTTTCGAAAAAGACTATGGCTAGTGTTTGAAATCTGACACGAAACCCGAAACACAATTATAAATTTAGAAGAAGAATGCTATAAGGGTCACCCGGTCCTAGATTTCATCTAGACTTTTCGGGCGATTTTCGTACCACCTGACTAAAATGAACCGAAATCCGTATTTTCGGAATAAACGATGGCTAGTGTTTGAAATATGACGCGGAATCTGAAGCACAGTTACAAATTTTGGAGAAGAATGCTATAAGGGTCTCTCGTACACATGACAAAAATAGATCGAAATTCATATTTTCGAATAAGCAATGGATAGTGTTTGAAATCTGACGCAGAACCCGAATCACATTTATAAATTTAGGAGAAGAATGCTATAAGAGTCTCCTGGTCCTCGATTTGATCTAGACTTTTCGGGGTATTTTCGTACAAGACGATGGCTAGTGTGTGAAATCTGGCGGGGAACCCAAAACATAGTTATAAATTTATAACAAGAATTCTATAATGGTCTCCCGGTCCTCGATTTCATTTGGACTTTTCAAGCGATTTTCGTACCCATCGACGATAATGGACCAACATCTATATTTTCAGAATAGACGATGGCTAGTGTCTGAAATCATGCGCGGAACCCGAAACAATGTTTATTATGCGTTATTATTATCTTCGTTTTGTAGTTGTACTAAATAACAAAAATAATAATAACATATAACAAAATTGAGTTGTAAAGTTGTCAAATAAAGTAAAATACATATTTATTTTACAACTCAATTTTGTTATATGTTATTATTATTTTTAAATCCATATTTATGAACCAGATGATGGCTAGTGTTTGAAATCTAATCCGAAACTCGAAACCTGAAACATAATTTTTAAATTTAGGAGAAGAATGCTATAAGGGTCTCACAGTCCTTGATATCATCTGGACTTTTCGGGAGAAAATCGTACCACGCGACAAAAAATGGACCAAAAATTCTTATTTTTGTACAAGATGATGGCTAGGGTTTGAAAATCGTACCAAACAATAAAAATGGATCGAAAACCGTATTTTTGAACCAAACAATGGCTTGTGTTAGAAATCTGACACGGATTCTGAAACACAGTCTTAAAAGGAGGAGGAGAATTCTATAAGAATCTTCTGAACCTTGACTTCATTTGAACTTCTTGAAGGATTATCGTACCACTCGACAAAAATGGACATAAATTTGTAATTTTGGACCAGACCATGGCTAGTGTTTGAAATCTAACGGGGAACCGAAAACACAGTTATTAATTTTGGAGTAGAATTCTAAAGGAGAATTTAGGTCCTCGAGCTCATTTGCACTTCTCGAGCGATTTTTGTACTTCACAACAAAAACGGACTGAAATTCGTATTTTTGGTTCAATCGACGCTAGTGTTTAAAATATGATGTCGAGCCCGACACAAAGTTACAAATTTAGGAGAAAAATGCTATAAGGGTCTTCTGGTCCTCAATTTCATCTGGACTTTTCGGTTGATTTTCGTACCACCTGACAAAAAATGGAGTAAAATTTGTATTTTCTTACCAAACGATGGCTAGTGTTTTTAAATCAAACCCGAAACACAATTATAAATTTAGGAGAAGCATGCTAAAAGTCTCTCCCGCTCCTCATTTTCATCTGGATTTTTTGGGCGATTTTCGTACCACCCAACAAAAATAAACTAAAATCCGTAACATACAATAAAATAGAGTTGTCAAATAAATATGTAATTATTACATTATTTGACAACTCTAATTTAATTTATGTTATTATTATCTTCATTTTATAGTTTTACTTTATAAAAAATGCATAATAATAGCATATAAAAAAAATACAGATGTCAAATAAATAAATAATTACATCTTTATTTTATTAGGGTTTAGTGTGTTAGGGTGTTTAGGGTTTAAGAAATCACGTTTAGGGATTAAGGTTTATAGTTTAAGGTTCAGGATTTTGGGTTTAGTGTTTAGGTTTTAGGGTTTAAGGTTTAGGATTTAAGGTTTTGTATTTAAGGTTCAAGTAATAGTATATAGGGTTATCTTCATTGCAAAATACTACTACAAAAACTATCATAATAATAACCTATAATGAAATATAGTTGTCAAATAAAGATGTAATTATTACTTTATTTGAAATTAATATTTTATTATATGTTATTCTAATCTTCTTTATTAAATGTTATTATTATCTTCATTTTTTTGGTTGTACATAATAACAAAGATAATAATAACATATAACAAAATTGAGTTGTTAATTAAATATGTCAAAATTAATTTATTTGACAATTTTATTTTATTATATGTTATTATTATCTTCATTTTGTAGTTGTACATAATAAAAAAGATAATAATAAAATATAACAAAATTCAGTTGTCAAATAAATATGAAATAATTAAAATATTTGACAACTCTATTTTTTTATATGTTATTATTATCTTTGTTATTAAATACAACTACAAAACGAAGATAATAATAATATTCAATAAAATAGTGTGGTCTAATAAATAAGTAATTATTATTTTTATTTGACAACACTATTTTACTATATGTTATTATTATCTTCGTTATGAACTACAACTATAAAACAAAGATAACAACAATATATAACAAAATAGAGTTGTCAAATAAATATATAATTATTACTTGATAAGACAACTTTATTTTATTATATGTTTAAATTATATTCGTTATAAAGTAAAACTACATGACAAAGATAATAGTATCATATAATAAAAAAAAGTTGTCAAATAAAGTAATAATTACATATTTATATGACAAGTCTATTTTATTATATGCTATTATTATCTTTGTTATGAATTAAAACTATAAAAAAAAAAGATAATAATAACATATAATTAGAGTTGTCAAACAAAGTAATAATTTCATATTTATTTGACAACTCTATTAAATTAAATGATATTACTATCTTCGCTATGTAGTCAAACCCTTTTAAATGAAGATAATAATAACATATATTAAAATAGAATTTTCAAATAAATTAATAATTACATATTTATTTGACAACTTTGTTTTATTATACGTTATAATTATCTTCGTTTTGAAGTTGTACTAAATAATGAAAATAATAATAACATATAACAAAATTGAGTTGTAAAATTAATATGTAATTATTAATTTATTTGACAACTCTATTTTATTATATGTTATTATTATCTTCGTTATGTAGTAAAATTATAAAACGAATATAATATTAACATTTAATAAAATAGAGACCCTTATAGCATTCTTCTCCAAAATTTATAATTATGTTTCGGGTTCCGCATCAGAATTCAAAACACTAGGCATCGTCATGAATGAAAATACAGATTTCGGTCGATTTTTGTCGAGTTAGAGAGTTTAAATTTAGAAGAAGAATTCTATAAGGGTAACTTGGTCCCCGATTTCATCTGGACTTTTCGAGCAATTTTCGTACCCATCGATATAAATGGAACAAATTATGTATTTTCGGACCAGACGATGGCCAATGTTTGAAATCAGACGCGGAACCCGAAACACAGTTATAATTTCAGGATAAGAATGATATAATAAGAGTCTTCTGGTCCTCGATTTTATTTGGAATTTTCGTGCGATTTTCGTACCCCTCGACAAAAAAGGACCAAAATCAGTATTTTAAGACCAGACGATGGCTAGTGTTTGAAATCTGACGCGAAAACCCGAAACACAGTTATAAGTTTTGGAGAAGAATGCTATAAGGGTTTCCAGTCCTCGATTTCATCTTGATTTTTTGGACGATTTTAGTACGACCCAACAAAAATGGACCAAAGTTCATAGTTTCAGGCCAAACAATGGTTAATGTTTGAAATCTGACGCAGAACCCGACACAAAGTTATAAATTTAAGAGAAAAATGCTATTAGGATCTGCTAGTCCTTAATTTCTTCTAGACTTTCCGAGCGATTTTTGGATCTCATCGGGACTTTTCAGGCGATTTCGTACCACCCTACGAAATTGGACCGAAATAAGGTGGTATTAAAATACCCGATATCATCTAGACTTTTCTGGCAATTTTCGTACCACCCGACAAAAATGGAAACAAAATTCGTATTTTTAGACCAAATGATGGCTAATGTTCAACATATGACCCGAAACACAATTATAAATTTACGAGAAGAATGCTTCTTAATTATTATATTATTTGACAACTCTATTTTATTAAATGCTATTAATATATCCGTTATATAGTTTTACTAGACAAGGAAGATAATAATAACATATAAGAAATTAGAGTTGTCAAATAAAGTAATAATAACATATTAATTTTACAACTCAATTTTGTTATATGTTATTATTATTTTTGTTATTTAGTACAACTACAAAACGAAGATAATAATAACGTATAATAAAATAGAGTTGTCTAATAAATAAGTAATTATTACTTTATTTGAAAACACTATTTTATTATATATTTATTATTATCTTCATTTTGAGGTTTGACTACATAACAAAGATAGTAATATTATTTAATAAAAAAGGGTTGTCAAATAAAATATGTAATTATTACTTTATTGACAACTCTAATTTATTATATGTTATTATTATCTCTGTTTTATAGGTTTACTTCTTAACAAAGATAATAAAACATATAATAAAATAGAGTTGTCATAAAAATATGTAATTATTACTTTATTTGACAACTCTATTTTATTATATGACACTATTGTCTTTGTCATGTAGTTGTACTTTATAATGTATATAATAGAAACATATAATAAAATAGAGTTGTCTAATCAAGTAATAATTACTATTTATTTTACAACTCTATTTTGTTATATTTTTTTATTATCTTTGTTTTATAGTTTTTTTTCGTAACGAAGATGATAATAACGTATAATAAAATAGAGTTATCAAATAAATATGTAATTATTTATTTATTTGACAACTCAATTTTGTTCTATGTGATTATTATTATTATCATCGTTTTATAGTTCTATATCATAACTAAGATAATAATAACATAAAATAAAATAGAGTTGTCAAATAAAATAATTTATAACGAAGTAAATAATAACATATTACAAAATAGAGTTGTCAAATAAAGTAATAAATTACATTTTTATTTGACAACTCAATTTTTTTATATGGTTTTATTAATTTTGTTTTGTAATTGTACTAAATAACGAAATAATAATAACATATAACAAAATCGAGTTGTAAATTAATAGAAAATGAAGATAATAATAATATAAACAAAATAATGCTGTTAAATAAATATCTAAGTATTACATTATTGACAACTCGATTTTATTTAATTTTATTATTATCTTCGTTATGAAGTAAAAACTATAAAAGAAAGATAATAATGGACATATATAAAATAGATTGTCAAATAATATGTAACTATTATTTATTGATAATTCTTATTTATCTTTTTTTTTTATTATCATCCTTTCTTAAAGTCTTGACTGCATAACGAATATAGTAATACCATATAATAAAATAAAGTATGTCAAATAAATTTATGTAATTATTCGTTATTTAACAACTCCTTTTTTATTATATGTTAGTATTGTCTTCATTATGAAGTACCAATTATATACGAAATTAAAAATAACCTATAATAAAATAGAGTTGTCAAATAAAATAATAAGTACATATTTGTTGATAAAACACAATTTTATTATATTTATTATTATTCTTCGTTAATGTAGTTAAAACAATAAAACGAATATATAATAATAGTGTTGTCAAGTAAAGTTAAAAATTACATATTTATTAGACAAACTCTATTTTATTAATATTATTATTAATTCATTTTGTTAATTGTACTTAATAACGAAGATAATTATAAACATATAACAAAATTGAGTTGTCAAATAAATATGAAATAATTAATTTATTTAACAACTCTATTTTATTATATGTTATTATTATCTTGGTTATTGAGTAGAACTACAAAACGAAGATAATAATAATATTTAATAAAATAGAGTTGTCTAATAAATAAGTAATTATTACTTTATTTGAAAACACTATTTTATTATATGTTATTATTATCTTCGTTTTATTTTTTTACTACATAACGAAGATAATAATAACATATAATAAAATT